>JANHGN010008108.1:0-11731 GCA_024605025.1 Megaceryle maxima | reverse complement strand
AAACAAAAAAAAAAAAAAAAAAAAAAAACACACCAAAAAAAAACCACAGAGAAAGCAAATCCCTAAGCATAAAAAAGGAACTAGACATTGAATGCTATTACATAAAATTACCTTTAACACAAGGTTCTACATGATGAGACAGAAGCTGTACTTACATTTTCATTTATAACATCACCAAAACTTTGCAACTCAACTGCAACTCAAATTTTCAGAGTTTCCCACATCAGACATGTTCTCCTAAAGATATGAAATAGCAGACTGTTACCAATGGGGCTCTTACATCAAAATCAACTCAAGGATAACATGTAACCTACTTCTAATTTTCTAGCACAGTATTTCACAGAGTTTTACTTTTGTGAGCTCAGTGTCCCTACAGGGATTCAATGTATACTGATGTAAGACACATTCAGTACAGAAACCAGAAACACTTTTCTTGAACTAGGAAAAAGAAAAACCAAGTAACCAAACAAACTAAAAATCAGATTTATAGCTGGCAGCTGGTCATTATTAATTTTATTTTTCCAGGTGTTAAAGCTTGACTTTTTAAGGTTTTTTGGGTTTTCTTGGTTGGGTTTTTGTTTGGTTTTGTTTTTTGCAGTGTTGCTGGCAGTCTTTGACTAACCTTGCTGTTAAGGTATGTTCACTACTGGAACTGCTGGAGCAATTCTTTCATCTTAATTTCTCTGCCTGTCCTTCAGAATGAAGCTATAGGCCAAACAAAGGCCAAGAATGCGACATGCAAATCTCCTTTTTTTTTTTTTTTTTTCCTTTTTTGAGAGCTGATATGAGAACCTCTAAACTTCTAAATTGACTTTCCCATTTTACACAGTAACAATCAGAAATACAAGGACTAGATCATTTTCCACACTGTAAAATAGCATACTTTTCCTGGTGAGTGGTCACGCTGCTCAAAAAAATTAAGATATCACAGGGTTGGGAGGATTTTTATTTATTTATTTATTTATTAAGGGTTTTTTCCCTTTCCTTATACATTTTCAATCTATACAGCTAAAAGCGATTTTACTTGACTAAATTCATCAGACAGACTTTGAAATCAGAAGTTATAAAGTCAAGATGTGGTGGCTGTGTCACTGCTTCCTGTGTTATAATTTCTTTTCCACACAGATAGATGGAAGATTTACTTTATGGCCACTATTTGAAAAAATAAATCACAGGGGAAGACAAATTGTCCCTTCCAGAGATAACGCTGGTTTTGGAAGAAAATCAAGGTCACAAAAACCCCAGCACGTATATGGTGAGTCCTGAATAATACAAAGTAATAACAAGACAGAAATAATAACTAGCATTCAGTATTCCAACCAGAAATTGTTGACTTCAGTTACAGCTATTTATTTTACCCAGTAATGTCTGGGCAGTCTCAATATTTAGGTTTCAAAGTGACTCAAAATTAAAATGCTATTGCCATTTTTCTCTAAAAATATATTTTATTGGACTGTAAGATCCCTGCTGAAAGCCTGACCCAGTGCTCAGCAGCAGTATTATGCTGTCTATCTTCAGAGCAACACCTGTGCATGGCACTGGCTTCAGCTACTTGCACAACAAAGATACTGAAGAAAAAAAAAGTTGCACGCTCAGTCTTAGGAGCATATGCTCATCAGCATCACCTTCGTTCCAGCTCCTGTGACACTTCTCCCTCGCTATAATCCAAACCCACCCTACCCACAGAATTTTAAGTCTCTAAAAGAAACATGAAATTCTCAAGTAATAATGACTTTGCAATCCTTGTGTACTCTTGAGTTCCACTGGACCCCTCCCCACCCGAATACTGTAGTTAGTCTGCTAGAAGCCTTCAAGGAAAATCCCCAAAGAAAACAAATTCAAACTTCCCAGGCCCTTCTGGACTCCATTAGTTCCCTCCTCTTCTGCAATGCCTACTTTCATGAAGCCTTACACCCTCTTCTCCATGCACAAGACAGACAGTTGCTTTATCCATCCAGCTGAGTCTTGTTTACTCTTCAACTATCTCCTGATGCAATCTTTGGAAAAGTTTCAGGTTTACAAGCTGACTTCAACTCTCTTGCCACCAAAAAGTTTGTGTGTGCCTCTATAAACTAACAAATTACCTGTTAGATCTGCAATTTGACCAAGTAAGTGCTGCCCTGTAGTAGTACAAGATCTGTTGACTCCAATACACTTGGAGAAGATTGCATAGTTTGAAAGAGTTTTTTCAAGAAGAAACTAAACAAATAAAAATTCCATGCTGAAAGGCTTAAAATACTTAGGAAAAAAGGAAAGGATAAATGCAGTCTTTTAAGACAAGTTATTAATATACATGCACACACATGCTTCACCAGTATTACTGTTTGGTGTTCGTAAAATCCAGTTTAATTAAAACAAATCAAATGAAATAATGAAATAATACTCTCTTCCAAACAATTTGGAAGACATGCTAGTTCCATTTCTATAAAGCAGGAATGTGAATCCACATTGCCAACACCTAACTTTAAGAAAGATAAACATCCAGATCTCAGAGGAAAAGCTCAGGCTCAGTTCTTGGGGTGAATTTAGAGCTTAGTTCTCATTTCCATGGACTTAAAAAATATGAAAAATTATGCAAGTGGGAATTAAGTACAGATCTTTAGATAATAATCTTTATTAAGCTCTGTAAAAGATATGTGAAATGAAAAGCCATGACAGCTTCATTCCTGCTTGGTTTATGAAACCCCCCACAAAAATGTTACCAGCAGAAGATACCTAAGATGTTAATGTTATATAACCAAACACAAATGTGTATACATGTCAATCAGCTGTCAAACAACATATACCCACATTAAGAACACGGGAAGAGAGAAGCAGCATCACATAATAAAACTTCTATAATCCTTCACATTTCATTCTATGGTCCACTAGATCTAGGACTGGAGTGACTCAGAATGAAGAGATTAAAGCCTATTGTTGCTTTTCCATTAGTCTGCTGAGTAATCTTTGGCAAATCACTTGACTTTGCCACATGTCAGCTTCCTAATTTGTCAAACTGGTGTAAAAACACTTAATTCCTTTATAAATCACCTTGACATCCAGTGATGAAGACAAGCTTTACTGTAACAAAGTGAAAGAGTTCTGAGCCACTTAGTAAAACATTTAATAAGACTCGTAAATGTACAACAGCTTGATTTTTTTCAACTTAGAAAGAAATGAGCTTATAAGTTCAAATGCATAACTTGCTTTAAGAGTTAGATATTGTCTCCCTGCAATTGCTCCAACACCTTCAGGACATAAAACAATTTCCAGAAGAGCTTTCAGTTTATTTTCCAAAGTTGATATCAGACACATATTTATGGAACATTCTTATTTAACATGTTTAAGAAATATCTCCTTAGTCTAACCTATATAAGTTCCACAAAATAACCTATTAAAGGGCTGAGACATATCTATGGCTCACTACCTATGGAACATGATTTCTTTTACTCTTATTTTAATTTTTACTTTACATGAAAATAACATCTTCACCTGAGGTACAACTGATATGGTTTAAAATTCTATTTATATACATTTCTCTTTAAATACACTGAGCTTCTAAAGAAAATGGAAGATTGCAAACCCATCTCTACCTCAATTCTATCACACACAGCCCGGCAAAAAATTTGATCTCTGCCCCTGGAAATTCCTATGTTGCTTTAAGAAAATCAGATCATAGAAGGTCCTCTCTTCCCTTCCAAAGGTAACCTTTGCATGGTTAATATAAAAAATATTGCTTTACTCTCTCACAATGTTTTCAGCTTCTCCATTGAGGGTTAAATAGTCTCTAACCCATCACCTTCTAACTACTTTCATTTGCAGATGGCATTACAGCATAAGTTTCACAATATTTTACATCCTTCTTAAGTATTCCAGGTTAACAGAAAATCTTTTATAAGATTTGATGAACTTTTCAAAGAATCTAGATCAATTTTTGAAGAAACTGATCACAGAAAGAAAGGAAAAATTTTAAGGTTTAAATTTTAAAAATTTAAGGAGGAAAGAAAAAGCTCAAGAGACCACTAGATATTTACATGTGCTGAGAAATCCTGGTTTAATTTTGATAAAAACATGGGAGACTTGAAAAGGTAAGCACAAATCTGACTGCATCTCACACATTAAGACAAAAATCAAGATTTCTTTAAACAGGTCCCATGTTTCATTTCATTCTGGAAGTATGGTAGCTGCAGCTTTCCAATTCGACATTAAATGTGAGGTAAAAGGCTTCATATACACATCAGTGACTTTTCTGAGGCAATAATTGCACAGAATTGCGTGAAATTGGCTTATGCTGAACACTGGTCCAAAAAAAGGCTCAGACCTTTTTTGAGGATCAATTTTTCCTCCTTTATATAGGCTACAGGTATAATTATCAGCAAACTAAAAAGCAGCAAGGTCACATTGTCTTTTCTACTAGAAACATCATGCTTTGCAGAAAAAAACCTGCCCAATTTAGGTTTAGCAGATTTCAAATTCCTGGTAGTCATTACAACATGTCCAGTCGGGAACTATTAGGTGCAAGCAAATACATCTAACCTTTAACACTGTCACATTCCCACATAGACCATTCACTAAAGTAAGAGCAACAGGCATGCTTCTCCACTAACACAGCATGTAATATTTTAAGTAAACAGTACCTAGAGTTTAGTGCTGGAGCTCTTATACAGCATTTAGTACAGTAATATTCCAAACTAATTTAAAATACAATAAACTTGAGATTGCTGTTGTGTTTTCAGTAATTGGCATCTTTAGATTAGTTTATAGCAAAATGCTTAAAATGGCTTCATACTTTTCAGTTTTTATTTTATATATATTCTTATATCTATATATCTCTAATTTGAGATATATATATACATGCCAGCTAGAAGGAATGGAAGATGGAAATGATTTTGTGAAATATTTTGCCTAACAGAAGTTACCTTAAAATGAATCCAAATTCCAATAAACACATTTGACTGCACACAATATTATGATAAACATGGCTAAATTCACCAGGCAACCGCCAATTATTCACATCTAAGGCACGCATTGCTAGATATTTTTAGAGCTGTATCCACACAAAAGTAAAATGTAGCCTTATATCACAACACACAGATGCTTCACTACGGACTCAGGTTTAATAAAAAGTTATTAACTTAAAGTGATTTTTGTTGTTACACTGATTTTTAAACAGGACAACAAATGACAGCTCCATTTTCTAGCTCCATTTTTTTAATATAGTAAAATATTTCCTTTTAAAATACATCAAATGCTTGGTAACCGACTTGCTTTTAATGGATATGAACTGACTGTTTTTGAGCTAAACCCTACAGCATGACGTTCTACAGAACATTTTTCCATTTACTGCTGTTACTGAAAAATCACTTTCTTGCATGATAATTGCATGAAATCTTGTTCCTTTGACCTCTAATCCAGTCATCAGTCACCACTGCTTTCCATTTTGGCTCAGACCATATACTACATGAATTCTGGACCACTTTAATAGCTTTTCATCTCACTTGATAATTTAACTTCCATATTATTCCAAGTATTGGAAGAGGTGAAGAACTTCAATACACCCTGCCCTGCACATACTGCACTCATATATTTGTGAGACAAGTGTAAGCTTTCCAATCGCATTTCACCGTATTTTCAGATATTTTTAAATAAGGTCTAGAATAAGGTCTTAGTAGAGGAAACATAGTTTGACATGGCCATAAGACTGACCAAGAAGAAAAACCTGCTACTAACAATTATTACAATACAAGAAGTTTAATCACCAACCTATAGGGTAAAAGGGGAAAGAAAAAACAAAACACAGGTAATATAAACCATGAGAAAACCAAGTTAATAGAATCACAGACTACTTCAGACTAGCAGAGACTACTGTAGGTTACGCGGTCTGATCTCACATCAATTATGACCACACTATTCACAGCCTGAACCCATCAGTCTATAATGCTTCCAAGGATGGTAATTCCTCACAGAATCACTAATCCCACATCAAACAGAATAAATTACATGGGTTAAAAGAACAAGGTAGTGTCACTTATGTCCTCTGACACACATGACAGCAGATGGTGCAGGCACCAGTTGGTCAAATCCCTTCAGGAGCACAGAGGATAAAAAAAAATACTTCAGTCCACATCTTAAAGAACTGTGCTCCTATGATACTTCACAATTCCAGGCCAGTCACTGTCACTTTCCAGGGCAACATGCCAGCTTGTGTTCTTCTTCCTTAAACCACAGGCTAAGCATACTAGAACATTTCCTGAATCCTGTGGAACTGAACCCAGAGATGATCAGAAATTTAACTTCTTGTCCCTGAGTGCATGAACAAGCCAAATGATCCTTTCTCTATTTAGGGATCTTTCTATACTCAGGCTCTGCCTGAGCCATATGGCAGCGTGCAAGAGCAATGGATTCCCACCCTCAACCATGCTGTTACATGGCATTGTTCAGAAGTATTCAGTCAGATTGCTAACAATTTGAGTTTTCCAAAATCTAACGCACACATGGAGACACTTCCTCATTAGAAGTGTAAAATGGATTGTGAAAGGTGGCTTTACAGTTTATGAAGAATTAGAACTCTACTTTAATAAACTCACTTATTAATGACCAAAGACATGGGAGCTAAACAAGCTCTGAAAAGTCTGACTGTGTTTGGAGATAAAAAAATATTTCATAATGCTGAACTGGTAGTGGCAGTAATATTTAGAGACAATTTTACCTTTGCATTGTGTATGTATGCTTAAAAAGGACAGCACTGGTATGAATGCAGAGCAATAAGCAATTAAAGAGATAGAAGAGAGCAAAGTTGTCATCATCAAATTAAGGCTTTCAAACTAACAGCAAGTATTCACAAAGAGAAAAAGATTAAAGGATCACTGCATACATTTCTAAACATTTCTAAAGTAGGCTTTTCTGTGAAAAATGACTGCATCCTTATAATGCCTTGGAGAAAAAATGGATGAGCTCCTGCTTTAAAAGCATATATTCAGAAGAATAAAACAATCAGAAAAGTATCAACAAGTTGCAAGGGCTTCCATAGTGATCTACAGGATAAGGAACAGTGGGAAACGTGTGAAAAAGACCAAATCCAGATTTTTCAAAGATCTATGGTTTTGTTTAACAAAAAGTCCTCTCTGGGCTGCATAGATAATATTTGTGCCGTAACTTGTAACTCCATAAACTGCCACAAAGTATAGAATCTGACAGATTGAAAAAGAGGACTGTGAGAGCAAAGGTCTTTCTTTATCTGAACAGAAGTTTGGGGTAACATTTGCCAAGAACAAAGGAAATGTTAAAATACTAAAAGAAGTTTTTAACAGCTTTGGCAGTGCAGTTTTTGTTGGCTGTTTTTTGGTTTGTTCAGAGTTTTTTGTTTGACTGGTTTGGGATTTTTTTTTTTTTAAGGAATATACAAAACAATGCCAGATCCCAGCAGGATGGATTCAGGTTTTTAATGCCTCCTTATTGCCCCAGCTAATTTAATATAGCACCTGAATAAGCATTTCCTTTATTCAGGTCATGCATTTGTTCTGGTGGTTTTTGGTGGTTACAATTTTAAGGATTTTTTTTCTCTTTTTAAATAGAGATGAACCGTGCTTGGAAATACAAAGAGCACATTTTCCTCTCTCACATTCATAGCAACCAGATAGCAACCTCAAAAATGTATTTTTTTTTTCTTTGTTATTTACTGAAAGTATGAAAAAATAATAATAAAAGGACTTTGACCATGTCAAAACTAGCACAGGCATTTCTAACTTTGAAAACTACAGACAACAGCAGAACAAAAGATCGTCTGAAGATATAAGGAATGCATTTCCAAAAAGTTTCATGCCTCTTCTGTCTAGGAAGGTAGGAGCAAAATAAGAGTAGCATTTCTTTTCTTTCAATACCCTATTCCCAAGGATGAAAAATTTATATCCAAGAACATAGGTAATTGATAAAACTAATACTGAGAAAAGAAAACATCCTTATTTCCTTCAACAATATTGTTCAAACCAGTGGGGACAACAGAGACTGCAAATCTTCTCCAGGACCTCACACCTTAGTAAAGCTATGGTTTTGCTTTAGATCTTATCTGTCACTGTCTAAGTACAATTAAAAAAAAAAGTTCTCAGTAGCCACTTGTGCGGTCATACAAGGAAGGTGGGTTTCTCAGTCAGATTAAGCTGACCCTAAATTGGGCTTCCATATATTTATCAATAATCTGGATGCAAGAGCTGCA
Source organism: Megaceryle maxima (assembly GCA_024605025.1). Lineage (NCBI taxonomy): Eukaryota > Metazoa > Chordata > Aves > Coraciiformes > Cerylidae > Megaceryle > Megaceryle maxima. Next base: position 3,540 of record JANHGN010008108.1, on the reverse strand, counting down.
TGCACCATGAGCAAGTTTGCTGATAATACAAAACAAGACAGTGCTGTTAACTCTCTTGAGGGACAAAAGACTTCACAGAGAGATCTAGATAAATTGGAGCATTGGGCTATCATTAATGGGATGAAATTTAACGAGTCCAAGTGCCGCATCCTTAACCTGAGATGGAGTAATGCTGGGCACAACTGTAAGCTAAGAGAAAAGTGTCTGGAACACAGCCCTGCAGGAAGGGATCTGGGGGTGCTGGTCGGCAGCAGGCTTGATGTGAGTCAGCAGTGTGCCCTGGCAGCCAAGGGCTGTATCCTGGGGTGCATTAAATCAGCAGAACCAGACGGTCAAAAGATATCACACTGTATCCAGCACTGGTGCAGCCAGTGCACCAGTGTGCAGTTCTGGGCCCCACAATTTAGGAAGGATGTGATGGTCCTTGAATGCATCCAGAGGAGGGCAACAAAGCTGGTGAATAGGTTGGAAGTCATGTCCTATGAGGAGCAGCTAGGGACTTTGGGCTTGTCTGGTTTGGAGAAAAGGAAGCTGAGGGGTGACCACATTGCTCTCTACAGGTTCCCAAGGAGGGGAAGTGGAGAGGGAGGTGTTGAGCTCTCCTCCCCAGTATCCAGTGCCAGGACACATGAGAATGGTTCAAAGCTGTGCCAGGGATGGTTCAGACTGGACATTAGGAAGCATTTCTTTACCGAGAGGGTAGTTAAGCCCTGGAACAGGCTTCCTAAAAAGGTGGTCGATAGCCCAAGCCTATCAATGTTTAAGAGGCATTTGGACAATGACTTTAACTTGATCAGCCCTGAACTGGTCAGACAGTTGGACTAGATGTTCATTATAGGTCCCTTCCAACTGAAATAGTCTGTTCTATGCTATATTTAAACTACCATGTTTGGAGCAGAAACTTCCTTCGTTTTTTGCCTCATACAGTCAATGCTTCATACTGTGCTTAATGAAAGCTAATCATCCAAATCCCCAGAGCTGAATCTCAGCTCTCTGCTTTCCTTTAAAACTCGAAGTTTGGGGAAAAAAAAAAAAAAATATTAGTACCAGATATTTTGGTACTAAGGAATCCCAGTTAAGCAATTTATGTTAAGGCCACAGTCACTAATGCCTATAGTTAACAAGTGTGGCTCCTAAGGAAAAATACCCAGGGGGTCTATGCAATAGGAAGCTTTCTCGTTTCAAAAAGTAACAGCTCCAAGAGACAAGCACCGTACATAAGAAAGCAAGTAAGCACATGAGGAGAGGTTTCACAGAAAAAAAAATAAATCCACCATCCAGACACAAACCAGTTTGCTTTTGCTTTCTACTCTTACTAGGTTAAGGTTGTTTCCACAGTCTTCAGGTATAAGCGTATTACCTTGCATTCATGTACCAGAGAATTATTAAGTTAGACTGCAGGGAAATCACTGTGGAAAGAGTAACAGATTCTGCAATTCAAAAAACAACAACAACAAAAGCATCCGGCTGGGGATCAAGTCTCTCACTGTCAGAAGTGCAAGTATTATGGAGAGGGTCTGGTCATTCTTAACTTGAAATTTCTTTAATATTATTAAGAATGTAAGACCTCAGATTTTGGTCTTCCTCAGGAGAAGACAGACTGAAAAAAAAAAAATAAATGAGCAGCTGAAGCAGGAGACTGGTTCAGCAGCTAAATGTGAGCTACTAGCAGCCTTGCTGTCCCTAATCCACAATGGAGGACATCCGATATCAAAGTTGCCTTTTTTCCTTTCCTTTTCTGTGTGTGACCAAAACACAGACCTAAACTAGTTACCTAGTGAATAACATTTAAAATCATTCAATCATTGAAACAAAGAAACTTTTTTTCACAGAGCATTTAAAAATAAGCTTCTGATCATCTACTTCTCAGGCTCCACTGCAGAGAGAGCAGAAGCCTTGTATTGACATTTACCAGAAGACAAAAAGAAGTTGTTTGTTTCTAACAGGCAACTTGCACATCACCTATCATTACTACACACAGTTTACTCCTATACTCTCCTGGAGCAGGTAAAAGGAAAGCAGTCTCCAAGCTTTCAGAAGGCATTTCTAGAAAATAAAAAGAAGGTAGGAAAGGAGAGAGAATACCATGTAGCAGTTGTGTATGTTGCTAGCAGTGAAGTGTGATTGATAGTACTGTCATTTTAGAGAATACAGCTCGGTAGTAGCTACTTTTATGGGTAGAATACTACTAACTAGTTACACTGCACAAACACTGCTTAAAGAGATGGGTATCTATGCAAGGAAAAATACAGTTTATTTATGAATATATGAAGGATTCTATTTTAATGGAAGTGGTACCAGATGTCTCCTTTCACTTTGATAACACCTAATTTATTTGTATTTAGAGTTTCTTAATAAAAAATTGGCTAAATGATTGTAAGCCTTAAAAACCCAGATCTTCAAGTTTTTCAACAGTTGGTTTTAACAACTGTCCACATAAGTTCTTAAAACAGAAGGCAGTCAACCCATTCTCATTTTTTCTATCAAGACTGCAGCCAACAAAACTAGTATTTTTCCCCTCACAGAATGGTGGGAGTTGGAAGGGACTTCTAGAGATCATCTAGTCCAACCCCCCTGCTAAAGGAGGTTAACCTAGTTCAGGTTGCACAGGACCAGATCCAGCTGGGTTCTGCAAATCTCTAGAGAAGGAGACTCCACAACCTCTCTGGGCAGCCTGTTCCAGGGCTCTGTCAGCCTCACAGTGAAGAAATTTTTCGTTATGTTTGGGTGGAACTTCCTGTGTTCCAGTTTGTGCCCATTGCCCCTTGTCCTATCAACAGGCATCACCAAAAAGAGACTGGTCCTATCCTCTTGACCACCACCCTTTAGATATTGATAAGCATTGATAAGATCCCCTCTCAGTCTTTTCTCCAGGCTGAAAAGCCCCAAGTCTCTCAACCTTTCCTCATACAAGAGATGCTCCAGTCCCCTCATTATCTTCATAGCCCTCTGCTGAACTCCCAACAGTATTTCCCTGTCTCTCAGACTGGGGAGCCCAGAACTGAACACAATACTCCAGACGTGGTCTCACTAAGGCAGATAGGGGACAAGAACCTCAATCAACCTGCTGGACACACTCTTCTTAAAGCATCCACTTAAGAAAACACTCTGGTGCAACAGAGTATCACTGACTTGCAAGATGGCTGTCAATAACAACTCAAAATCCAGTTGAATGCCATTTTATTGTAAGGTTTTCCTTTTCACATTTTCTATTAATACATGTTCCTTTTACAGTAGATTTGATGGGGCATATACACAAAAAACTGCTTATACCTTATAGTTTTCCCTCCTAGTAGGAATATGCAAGACTTGTTATATGTTTTTTAGCCTTTGACTGGTAACACTGACGCTGATCTTACATGTTGTAATTTAATACAAGCTTATTTTTTTAAGCAACATATTTGTCACGGTTTAGGGTCAGGGTGGCCCCTTAGACCTAACAGACACTCTCTGTTAACCCCCTTCCCTCCCCAAAGGGGAAGAGAAAAGGAATAAGGGAGAGAGACTTGGTGATTAGAAAAGGAAACTAGAACAGCTTTA
>JANHGN010008106.1:18384-46473 GCA_024605025.1 Megaceryle maxima | reverse complement strand
AGGCGGCACCTGCAGGGAGGGGCGGCCAGGACAGGGGACCCCAAACTGACCAGCCAGGGGTCCCAGCCCATGGACGGTATGGGCGGGGTAAAGCAGAGGGGTCATGAGGGTCGAGCTCTCTTCACTGGCTGACATCCGAGGAGAACTCTGTCCATTCACTTCCTGGATTCTTAAAACAGACTGGTAATGAAGAGTCCCGGAAAATAACATTTGCTTTCTATTATTTCAGATGAATCATGGCTATTAAGACCCTTAGAGTTAATTCCGAATATGATTCTCAATAAAGAGTAAGACCTAATGTTTGAAACATTTAATGGAATGGTTTGGGTTGGAAGGGAACCGAAAGATCATGTAGTTCCAACCCCCCTGTCATGGTCAGGGACACTTTCCACCAGATCAGGTTGCTCAAAGCCCCGTCCAGCCTGGCCTTGAACACTTCCATCAAGGAATTTATTCTGCAATATTTTATTTTAATTGTATCATTCTTACTGCTTCATCTCACATACTAAACAAAGTTACCCTTTGGTAAGTTTCAAGTTCTAGATGTCAAAGTCATAGTTTTAACTTTTCATATTCTAGCATATTGATTTTATTCTTTTAATTTGTAGCAAAACTTCTCAATAATTTATTGTATTGTAAATTATTATATCTTAACAGTATGATTCAAATCTTCTGTTAGAAAACAATGCCATCCAAATTTTTTTCACCAGTTCTGGTCACTAACTGTTTTTTTATTGCAAATATCATCACCTTCAGATGAGTCTGTACCTTACAGAGTGAGCCAGTTTGTGATAACAGCTACAAAAATCCTAGCTGCCCTATTACGTGAACTGACAGAGCCCTAAAAATTTGGTGTTCTGCTGTCTGCTGCTTCTATAGGAATGATCTTTCAGCCTGTATCACATGAATTCAATATTGTGTTCTACTCTAAGGACTTTGTATGCATACCACAATGATGAGATGTAGCTCTATCTTTTTGAACTCTCAAAGTGGTAAATAAAACTGGAATTATTTTTCTTTCATGCAACATAAAATGTGAAGTACCTCGGTATGTCTGCTAGGAAAAGGACATTTAAAAAGGTTGTATTTCATATGTGTAACCTTAATGTTATAAATTACTCTGGCTTGAAGATGTTTATGCCTGCCTGTAGCTCTTCAGCTATAATTGAAAGAGTTTCAGGTCACCCAGTCTGCATTTTTAATCCTTACAGCTTCAGGCTTCTCACCATATGGGAAGATATTGTTATGAGGATGAGGATTCAGCACTTAATATATTTTGCTTTGTACTGTTAGCACCTAAACAACAACAAAAAGGTTTTGTGGCATGGAGATTTTCCTGAAATTCTTCAGGAAAAAGACAGAGACCTGTCAAAGATAGGCACAGGAAATTATCCTCAGATGAATGAAGCCCCTTCTTTCCATCCCTACAGCTAATACGAGCTTGAAGCGATCATTCTTCAGCATGAGGTCTTTTACACCATAAAACACAGCAGCAGACTCTGGTAGGTAGGGAGCTCTTGCACTGCTGAATGATCTTTGAAGGATCAAGCAAGTATATATTGCAAGGTAGTGCAGAAAGGTCCTGTTCTGTGTCTTAGTTTTGATCATCAGCTGAGCAGGAAAGGACAGAAAATGTAACAATGTCAAAAGAAACAAATCAAAGACCATAAGAAGTGGTAAGAATTTTCACTGGAAACCCCTTTTCTTCCATTTCCTTCCCAACGAGTCCTTGATGTTTTCCCTGAATAATACCTATCAACAGTCACACTTGGCATATGTTTGGGAAGCTCTTGCCAACTGCAGACTCTCACCTTCAGTCTGGGTGGGAGTCATGATTAAATTTGAAAGTTCACAGTGTAGGTAATGCCATGAGAAAAAAGTCACAGTAATTCCCTTTGGAGTGAACAGCACTGGCAGAGACAATGAAATTGAGGAACCTTCTGAAATACGTCCTTTTCATCCAGCAGGTCTCAACCTGAATTTCCATTACAGCACTGACTAAACTTCTAGACCCACCAAATGGTGGGAGTAGGGATGGTAAACTTCTAGAAAGATAGACAGAGGAGCTATATATAAAGATATATATATATTTATATAAAGATATATACAGGAGAAATGTATGGCACTCACATCTAGTGCCAGATTTAGTGTCACTTCTGTGTTTTAGAGATATTTCAAGCTGCTGCTCCAGAATAATGTGGCTTGAAACGCAGTGTCACATTGGCCAGTACAATGCAGAGGTCTTGGATTTCCTAAATAACTCAAAAGGCACTATATATCAGTGTTAGGCAAATTCCCTTAATTTTGGGAAGGTGAGTTTGACATCTTATGCCAAGAAACATGTCCACACCTCCAAGAACTCTTTATATCATGTAGGCATGTAAAAAAATGTCTCTGGAAAGTGCTTCTTTCAGGAATTGTCACATTACACTAACCCCCTTAGACCAATCTACTGTGGTCATTTTACTTTATTTGATAAAGAAAACCCCAAAACTATGGTAAAATAAGGGCAAAATACCTTTAGTATGAGCACAGATGATCTAATCTACATTTGTGACCTGCCCTAAAGGAACAGATTTCAGGAATTTAAAAAAACAAAAAGGACAAGAATAACCTCTTGTTTATAACCTTTCAAATTTACCATTTCTTTCTGCTTAATAGGACACATCAGAAAAGACAAACATTAAGAGCTGTAACAACTGTGGTGGTTGCCCAGAGATGCAAAACTCCCAGTTCCAGACTGGGTCCAGCAGCAGATGAGAGCTGTGTTCAGGAGCTGGATTCTGGTGCTGGGTTCAGGAACACACGGACCAGGATCGAAGGCAGAAGGGACAGAGTCCTCCTCAGGGGCCAGCCAATGAAGAAGCCAGGAAGAAGCCACAAGAAGAAGACCTGAGCTGAATAAAGCAAAGCAATGCCCAGTGGGCCCCTCCTGACCTCTCAGCTTTACACTGCCCATGCCATCCATGGGCTGGGATCCTCACTAGTCAGTTTGGGGTCCCCAAAGGAAAGGAAAATCACTGGACAGATTCAGTTCTGCTCTCACTCAAACCAGGACATTGTGCTTATGGAAGAGAGAAGCGAACATCTTTCCATCACAAGGAACTTTTCTTGAGATTCTACAGTCTTCATTGCTGATCAGTCTTGACAACTTGTCATCATGGTATCTCTTTGCCCACTATGGACACTGTGTGCACATAGAGGTTTTGACCTCCTTGGCATAGAACTTACCTCTTTCAATGTCTCTGTTTTGAAGCTGGCCAATGGTATAGGGTTTTTTTGAGGAGATGTGGGCAGGTGTGGTACCATTTCTGTGGCCTAAAAATAACAGCTTTTAAATTGACACTGCGGAGGTGGAGAGATATGACAATAGAACACAAGTGAATACTCTGTAAGAAACTGGAAACTGAAATGGAGAGATATGACCCGACGTACAGAATCAGCACAACTTGCACATGATTTATTGATTATGGCCTGTCATATGAGAGGGCCTCAGCTAGCTGAAAAGCACAAAGCAAAGTAGTATTTTTCTCTATATAGAATTTGGCATTTGGAAATTGCATACACTTTACCTTTACAGTGATTACTCTCTCCACACAAAGGAATATGTGGCTTTGCTTTTGAAGGCAGGCATGGTGCAAACTCTGTGATATATTTTTTTATAGCTGTCAGTGCAAAAAGCTGTGGATTATACTATTGATTCACACCGATAACTTGGAGGGCTATAAGATTACTTGATGGGGAGCAGATGAGTGCAAAATTTACATGCATTTGTGAATATGGAACAAGAGACTGCAAGGATACAAAAAACACCACCACGAGCAAACCCATCTTTTGAATACACTAGTTTTGTTCGCATGAACTTCTGAGTTGCTCTTTTGTGATCCTACCTTTTTTCATGATTTGGGCAGTAACGTATACAATCTGTATTTCTAACCCCGAAAAATTACTTCAGGGTGATAATCTGTAGCAAAATAGCCCAAAAGAAAATATTCTCAAAGTGAGTGATCCAATTGTAATCCTTTTGAAGTTAAGAGAAACTTGACTCCCAGAATCTTTGATCTAAGATCACTAAGCTTTAGGAAGCTCAACAGAGGCTGCCAAGATGCTCAGGGCTGGTACACTTAGCCTCTGAGCAGCAGCTGAGAACCAAGTGCTTGTTCAGTTTGGAGAAGAGGTGGTATTGGGGGTACCTAGCAGCAGCCCTTAGTACAAGGTAGGGAGATCACCAAGAAGATGGAGCCAGGCTCCTCACAATGGTGTGTGGAGGAGGGGTGAGGGACAGCAGGCATAAGTTGAAAAGAAAAGATTCAGACTGGATATAAGAAGAAAATTTTTCCCCTTGAGGACAGTCAGACATTTGAGCAGTGGTCTAGGGAGGGTGCATTATCTCCATCCTTGAAGGTTTACAAGAACTGACTGGAGGGAGTGCTGAGCAACTGAGCGTCTTTGAGAAGTTTAGGTTAGGGACCTCGTGATGTTCCTTTACACATGAGTATTCTATGAACTTCATGCCTAAGTGCTTCAAGAACTCCTGTTAGCTCAAGGATGGAATAGTGGCATGCATATTTACCAGAAGATTAAATACAGAAATAACATTTTAAGAAATCCACATAGTTTTTTTGCTTTGTTTTGTTTTTTCTTAAGGTGGCTGTATTAAATTAGAGTATTGGAATGTTTTATTAAAATATACTTGATTTCTAGGTGGGAAGGTGGCTATCCTCATTGTTGATCTCATCTTCCACAGAACAAGTCAAACTGGTAGATACTGGTGCTTGAACATTTGTATGTACGTGGGCTTTAAAGAACACTGCTCCCTCTCATTTATGGCAATCAAGCTTTCACATATATAACTGGTATCCTAGAAACTATTGCAAACTGACATTTATGCATCACACATAAGGAAACTAAAGCCTTCTTTACAGTTACTTTTTTTTTTTTCCTAACTTGAGAAGAAATAGAATTATTTCAGATAGGATTCTTAAAATCATTCCAGTCTAAGTATTTCTGGGAGTGTAATGGAACGTGCACACTACATATGCAGGAACACTGCAAAGTCAGAATAACCTGTAATGTTTTAATAGATATCTCTGAATGAACTTGAAGGGAATTAGGGATCTCCTTGCAAGCTGCTAAGGAGCCAGACTACTGACACGCAACTTGTGTGCTTAGAAAAAGAAAGGGTATCTCACTAAAGGGTATCTCACAGTGCCAAGTACTGCAAATTAGGCTAAAGAGATCTGTCAGGATCCTGAGTATATCCCTGCAGGGTTCAGGGCATCCTCTTTTGTCTCCACAATGCAGTTAACTAAAGTAAAAAGTAGCCTAAATATCAAATATTCAAAGGAATAAGCTTCACTTACTTCCTATGGGGCCCAAATGCCATTTTAATGGAGTCTAATTAAGACTAAAAAATAAAATCATCAGGGAACTATTTCACAGAATGCTTACCTTATAAAGTATTTGTATTGCTGTATTTTTATTTTCACCATTATTTCTACTTACATGTCCTTAGAGGAGTTTTTTCCTTTATATCCATTTGAGTGATGTAGACCTGGATTCACTATCTCCTATTAGTCTGGAGACCCTTTGTTCATGTGAATGATTTAATGACCAGATCATCTAGACCTGAACCCTATCTCATAGAGCTGACAAATCTTCAATTCCAGTTTTTGAAATTTAGTACCTACTTTTCTAGCCAGACCTGCAGACATCTACTGACGTGATTTCTTAGGAACAGTTCTAAAGGATAACCCTTAGCTCCAGAAAGCTATTTCAAGATGATGCAATTGTGCACCGCTAAGTCTTGATACAGAAAAGTTAATGAAAAGTCACAAGAAAGTGATATTTCCTCAGCATTTTCTCAGCAAAGCAAAAGAAGAAGAACAAGAGTCATAGACTCAGCACCGACTAATCATTTTTTGCTGTATAATTAATGAAAGGATTTGAGATACCCATTAATTACTGTGTCCTTAGCATTTTGAATCATTTACTGACAGGTCTTCCAGACAAGCAGGAAGAAACTACACAGAGGCTAAGAAATTATACAGCATGGCAGAATTTATCTTTTGTATGAAGAAGCAGCCAGTAGTGTCCTTATCTTCCATCTCCACCTTGTCCTTTTTTGTTTCCCATTTGTTAACCTGTGTATGTAGTTTAGAGGATGTTTTTCTCCTTTCCTATCATCTGTCAGTAAATCCAAGAGGGGTTACAACAGGAGTTAGAACAGGGTCAAACCGAGTCCCGTAACTCATGCGGTTTCTATAACTCAAGTTTATAGTTTTCCATTCCATATTTGTTTTGCATTCATTTTCAGGACTGGCCAAGGTTCACTGAGTTTCTCGGGTGGGATGCATTTGACACAGCATGGCTTAGACTGGCTGGACATTGCCTCTGCCTGTTTCAGCTGCAATTTTCTGCAGTGAACTGCTGAGCTCTTAATAGGGTCCTTCAACTAGTAGAACTGCTCTGCAGTGAGAATAATAAAAGCAGATGATGCAGATTTTTTGCTGAGAATCACAGGGCACAATCTGAAAGCAGCATTAGAAAATAGAGATTACCATGATCCCATGGTTTACAGACGGCTAACGGTCCCTTCTATCAGCCAACAAAATCAGAGTTACAGACATAGCACAAAGGCAGAAGACAAATTATAACACTTTCTTATACTGTTTTTGTTTGTTTGTTTGTTTGTTTTTTTGTGGTTTTTGTTTTTTTGTGGGGTTTGGTTTTTTTTTTTTGGTATTTTGTCCTTGTAAAGCTTTAAGAATATAAACATTTGTCTTGGGAAGTTGCAAAAGAGAAAAGTAATTGGAATTTTGCCAGTTTGGGCACTCGTATGTAGCTGTGGACCAGAATAGATGCATAGCTTCAGAACCTCAGTTTGAAAGCAAAATGCTAAAATATCTCCAGAAACTCCACCCCAATCTAAACCTGATAAACAAAGAGAGAAAAATCACAATGAAAAAAAAGGGGTTCTGATCTGGGTAAAATGTTTGCTCACTGAACTGTCAGAAGTAGTGTGTCAGCAGCTGTATGGTTATTGGTGGGGTGCTCTGATAATAATATATATGATCTCCTTGTGTATCTTCCCTGTGACTCTCATCTCCCCTCAAAACATTCTTGGAATCCACAATCCAAATGAAATCGTATGTCTTAAAAGGAGATAGACTGCTCCTGGAAATGTTACAGAGAGGAGGTTTGGAATATGCCATTGGGAAGAGCCTGGGAGCTTATTCTTGGTGGTGATTAGAGTTCAAAGAATCAGTCAGACATCTTTATAAATGCCAGTGAGTGCCACCAGAGCAGATGAAGTCATGGGAAATAAGAGCTCCGTTTGTTCCAGTGTTTGTGTGAAGGTTTGGATGCCATAAATAAGAGACAAATAGGCTGAAATAAATATGTTTATTCCTTCTGGTCAGTCTGCTTTGGAAGTGGAAGGAAATGAGGTCTGTATGCCACACATAGGAGAGGGCACAATTATGCATTTTAATGATACTTTTATTACAGAAACTTTAGAGGAGCTCCAAGGCCATTCCATTAGGCATTGTACAAATATCTATTCTAAGATATTGTCTGCTTCAAAGTGCTTGAAAAATGAATATAAAAGTGAGAAGGGGGAGAGATGGAGAGGGGCAAGGTTATATTTAGTGCACTATTAAATGATGTTTGGTTTGCAGTGAAAAAAGAGTAACTTAAAATATAACCATTCCCACTAATTAACACTGAACTGTATCACACAGAGACAGTCAAAAATTGAAGAAGAAATCTGTACAGAACTAGCGACTCGCCCCCAAATAATCAACTTTGCTTTTAAAAATAGATTTGCTGGCAAATGTATATGTTTCAGTTCAGGAGGTATTTATCCAGCTCAGAGTCTGCATGAGCATACGAGTTTATTAAACCCACATGTTTCTTCAGATCAAGCTTTCAGAATTCATTACATTGCTGCCACAATCATGAAATTCCCTATAAAATGTTATTAAAATGATTAGAGAGGTATGTCTACCTAACTGCAGAAAGCTGAAGAGTAAGGAAGATACCCTTGTCTATACAACCCAGCAACTGTATCATTCCACACACACACACACACCCTGGTGTTATCTTAAATATTACTATTCTGTGCTCTAGCTTTAAAAAGAGAACAGTTGTGAAAGTGAAGCTTTTATTTTATTTCCTTCCACTCCAAAGCAATGCACAATCCACTAAACAAAAATGTTATCTTACCCTTTCACACAAAACTTATACAAGAAAAAAACCAAAACAAAACAAAACCAACCACAAAATAAAACAGCAATAATACAGTGAGTTTTATTTTCTTAGTCTGAAACCATAAGCACCAGCCAGTATATGGCATACAGGCTGAACCAGACATTTCCATCGCTTCAGCAGTTTCAGTGATTCACTCAAAGGTTTTCTCTCAGCAGCACAGCTATGCTGCCCTGCAATGTCATCTTGATCAATTTCCTTTATCCTCTTTCTAGTCTTGAATCATGATTGGCCCTACCAACCTAAGAAAATAACTTTAAAGATCAGCCTAAAACCGTTTCAATATTCTGGTTTGGTTTTCACTCTTCTTGGCAGAAGCCTGATCCTGCTTAAATGGTGATAACTCTTCCTGAAAAGAGTGATATCCTCATACATAGAGCCGAGCTCTCTCCTTACTTGTTACCTGCAAAATATCTGGGTGGGTGGAGCAGAAAAGCTACACTGACAAATGGTTTTTGAGTCCTTAAGTGTAGACAAAACAGTTCTCTTAAAAAGACTGTATTGTTTTGTTTCTTTTTTTTTTTTTTCCAGAAAGATCCAGGCCTTCCCCCTAATCCCTTTGGTATCCTTGGTTGCACAGTCAGAAGAGCATCCAATCATTTCTGGAAACCTAAAGACACTTTGAGATTTTCCACGTGTACCAGTTGTCTCCTGTTTCAGTAGATGCTGAAGTTATGCTGTAAGGTACCCTAACACAGTGTTTTTCTTAACACAAGTAAATTTTACATGTATAATTCTGGCTCAGTTAATGTATCTGACTTTGAGTTGCACCAAGGCTAATTTATAGATTGATTTCACTTCACAGATCTCTCCTGAGACTCTTAAGCATAGCTGAATAAGATTTAGGTTCAGTCTTTTGCAGAAGTCTTAGTCTTATGTGCTTTTAAAAGGCAATGAGCAGATCATAAAAAGCTGTCCAGCAAACATTTAGGAATTTCTTCCAAATTCTCAACTAGTGTAAACCGAGATGCTGACGGTGATAAGATGAAGTAAATTGACATCCCCTGTGCCTTTGTAACTTGCTTGTTGTTCCCTACTGTAGGAAAGTTCTCAGGAGAACAATTCATAAGTTTATCACTAGTTACAGAATGACCAACTAAAGGTCAGAAAATGCCATCTCCACAGCACCTCTTCGAAACACTGACCACTTCCTGTTCATGCAGTCAACAGCTTATATAGAGAGATTAAAATATACACAGATAGTTAATGAAAACTTACAGAAATGCATTCTAAAAATATACCCTTTAACAGGTGAAAAATGCCTTTATGAAATTAATTTCATAAAACTAAGATGGAGAGTGATTCAATTGTAACAAATGCACTTTATACCTGGAAAAAGATGAATTATTTAAATGAGGTAAGAATTGAATCTGTAGGAAACAGGAACCATCATCTGTTAATAGGCTTTATTTCACTGAACTGAACTGAGCTTGAGTTAATTTGCAGTTGATTCACCAAAAACAATTGTACCTTGGCTGTGATGGAAGTGCTTTTATCACAAGGCATAATGCATTGAAATACTAGGATTAAGAGAAATAAGGTGAAGGAGAGAATTTAACTCATACACTGGCATATATTCCAAAGAAAAAAAGGTTTCAACAGGAGCTTTTCTGAATTGATACTAATTACTTGTCATAAAACACAGGTTCTCCATTTGGAATTCAGGCTTTGCTGTGCTAGATACTGTACACAAATATTTCCAAAAACTGGTCAGTACCCTAAAAAGTTTACAAGCCTAATTTATGATAAAAACAACAGTTGGCTAAAGCAAACAAATCTAATGAGTGCAATCTGTTTCATTTACTAATAAATAAATAAATAAATAAGAGATAACTGAGAATCAACTTGATTATGGTTCATAAATACCTCCAGAGGGAGGAAATAGAGGGTGCACAAGTAGTCCTCTATGCAGCAAAGAAAGGCATAACAAGGAGCAGTAGTTTGAAGTGAAATCTGAACAAATGCAGATGATAAGCCAATCAGAAAATCATAATCAAGATGTTTAACCCAAGAAACAAAGTATTGTGAGGAATGTGAGGCTCTCCATCTTTTCAAGCTTTCCAGCTAACTCTGAAAGACAAGTTTGGTCATACAGCACTTAGGTCATTGCCACCCAGGCAGATGTGAGGTTGTGGTACTCTCTAAAGCAGTTGGAAGCAGTGCATCTGTATTGAAAATCTTTTGCCCAATTTAACAGAGCACACCTCTCAAAATGTGACTGCAACGAGCTTGCATCTGTTTGCAGAAGGCCACGTGGAGTCACTGGAACAAGTGTGATGAGATGGGATTTTACTGTGGGCATTAAACAGGAGGCCAGACCAGGTGGTGGATGAAACAAAAAATCTACAAGGTCGTAGCAGTCAGATGAGCAGCAGTAACGAGGGTTATCAAGCTGCACATTTGCAACAAAGGTGAAACAAAGCTAAAAGGACAGGTTTTAGCTATTTCAGTCCTTGCGAGTGGCTACATTTTTGTGCTTTGAAGATAAATCTTGGGAAGGAAAGCTATGAGCTTAGTCTTTGCTAGATTTTAGTTTTCTCCCCAGATCACAAGCGTCTTGTGTCATTTCAAGAACAAATCTTAGCACAGCCGTACCCTTTTCCCCCTGTTTTCACACTGGCATAGTGCAACTGGCTTTAGTCTTGGTATATGGTATGAGATGTCCAAGGTGTCAGTGTAATTACCAGTGATACCTCCGCAGTTCCACAAATTTTCTTCTCCCATTCCTGGAAACATTTGTCCGGTTTTGCTGCTCAGAGGGAAGGTACATGGCAACATCACAGCGTAACAGTTTCTGGAAGAATGTCAGGATGTTTCTGCCGTAAGGTCTGACAATCTGGAAGATTCACACAGACAGTTGAATTTTCTTTTTGTTTTCAGTGCAGACTTTTCCTTCAGGGTTTCCTTTTGTCCGCTGTTTTCTTTCTGTTTCCAGACTACCTGTGTGGTGGCTTACAGTGTCTCTGACTGATTTTAAAACACTTCCACAAGAGTTTAGGAGACTTCTGGAATTTACAGGGTGTATTTTCACCCCAAAACAACAACAACAAAACCCAAACCTAACTCCAAACCTAAAAGACAAATCCCCCTGTAATTTAACAGGCTCAAGTTCTATACCTGATTTCATTGATGCCATACAGAAAGGTTAAATGCTTTCTTTATGTCTTACTTTATATTTCCTTTCCCCTCTTTGGTCCTACCATTCACATCTTTTCCTTTAATATTCCATTCCATGTATTTGGGATTAACACTTGAAAACTTATTCCTAAATGGTATTTCTGATTATTAATTTTCTAACAGATTTTTTTCTCTGCTGTTTACTTAAAATGTCAGAGGTTTTAGAACTTGAACTTCATTGAAAAACCATGGTCATATTAAAACCAACCAAACAAAAAGCAAACCTGCTACCATTTCTTGTTCTGTATTAAGAAAGTGTGGTTATTAACAAAGAAAAATAGAACTAAACCTGAAAACCATTTTTCCTTTTTTTTTTTTGCACAAAAAAAAAAAAAAGCTGAAAAAAAATTACTAAATGGGATTTGTACTGTTTCTGTGCAGAATTATCTTTTTGGGGTAGCAGCTACATCCAAAGGTGTGTGGGCTACAGCTGCATCATCCTCAGGGTGCAATACTGGAGTTGCTATGAAAGGATCAGGGTTTTTGAATAAGGCAGAAATAAGGATAAATTCCGGGATGCAAATTTCAGGGCTATCTCTAAACCCTGATTCCCTTCTCTTACAAGTGTACTTTCATGGGAATCTTTTTGCTACAGGCAAAAACTTCATCTCCTGTCCTTGAGAGTGAAGATGTAGAAGGGAATTGCAGCTTTTAGTGCTATCAGCAATTTTAACCTATCTCTATACTTGGAAATTAAATGTTACTGGCTTCCATTCCCAACAGGCAGTTTGCCAAAGGCCTGCCTCTTTTACTCACATGGGCATGGGCCATCCATGCATAGTTTCTTTGCATGTCTGAATTACAGGTAAGCATCTCTAAGACTAAATCCTAAGGGAAAGGAAGTCTACAAGCCTCTAATGGAGAGAGGAGGAGCAAGGATGCTTTTTAATTTAAATTGTTTCTTTTTCCCACTGTTTCCTTCCACCCCCTACCATTTGTCCTTGCAAGAAAGGGTTGCAACTGTGTAGCTAGAGCCAGGAAAAACATAAACCAGAAGGGAACTAACACATTAGAGTAGTAGATATAACACACTATTTCTAAGACATTGTTTTCTGTACAGAAAACAATTTCATAAATTCTTTAACATGTTTCTCAGAAGTCTCTGATGGCTAATGTTTAATTTGCATCCATGATTTAATCTTAATCAATCATAGAGAATAGTACCAAATGTAGACTTAGTGCAAGGATTGAAAGGCAATTGTAGTAAAATGTAACGATAAACATCCCAGCTTGATCCTCTTCTCATTTGTCCAGGTACAAGTTGGGAGCAAATCCATTCTAATGAATGTAGACATCTTGGAGTAAAACTGGTGTAAACAAGAGTAGAGCCCTGCTTATAAGCTGAAGCAATTTCAGACTTGGCACTAAATTCTGATAAACATGCTACAGTGCAGCTGTATATTAAAGAACCGATTTAGAACAAAAAACAAGCCACTAATGGCTACATTTTTCTTCAGACTAATAGGTGGCTGAAATACAGTATTTCTGAAATAAATGACAGGGACTGTTAGCTTTTGAAACATGCTTTCTTCAGTTGCCTATAATAACAGTAGAAAATGAAGGAAAAATTGCTTTAAATTCAGCAAAAAGTATATGCTTTTATGCAAAAGCGACATCAGGCTTTGATATATATAAGGAATTTCAGACATCTGTGCTGAGAGCCATAAAGATGTTTAGATAACTCCTGTTACAGAACAATCTAAAGCCCAGACTGAGGAAGAGGGGAAGGAGGCTACAGGAGTGTTTGAGCAGGGTATCCATGTCCTGAGCTGCATCTGTGTTTCACAGGAGGACACAAAGAAGCCAAAGAACAGAGGAAAATAGGTTTAGGCTGTGCTTTTGGGGCAAAACCCCACAATAAATGAAATACTGTGTGGAGAGGCCTTGACTGTCTTTCTAAGAAGAGCATATCAAGAGCACAAACCAAGCTTTTGTTCTCTGACGTTCTGTTTTATCTGAAAACAAAGGAAAATGAGATACATAAAATTTAAACTAATTCAAATTTTGCTTGCCAGACATGAAAAAATGAAAGAATCACACACACACAAAATCTTCCTTCTGACACGTCTTTGGGAGATTGCTGCTTTTTTAGGTCTTGGTCTCAAGAAAAGACTTCCATGTACCTACTGAACTACAACAGATTCTACACAGCCTTCTAGAAAAAAATCTTTCCATTACCTCTGAGTTGCAGCCACGATTACACACTGGGAAGGTACAAGATTCCTCCATTTGAAAACATCCCACTTAACCTCAAACGCAGCAGCTGGAACAACACAAATGCAAACCCTCCTCTGCTGCTCCACCACGGCCCATTGATTGGAAAAAGAGAACAGAGATGCCCTCCAAATACAGTGTTTTAATCATATTGTTGAAATGAAGTTTCTGCAAGCTTATTAGTGCTGATGTCAGTAGCTGAATTTATGCAGAAGATGCCTTAAGACACCTCTAACACCTCCCAGTTCCACGTAAGCTATTGGTTAAAATAGTCCTTTGATACAGAGATATTATATCCCTCCCAGTTAAGACCCCAGATATTCCAGTTCCTGAAGAATGCTGCAGTCACTGGGCTATTAAGGAAAGGACAGCACACATCTTAAGTTCTGGGTTTTAGAAATTTAGGATTAACGTTCTGGAGAGGATTAATACCTCTAGAAGGTGATGATTCAGATTAATTAAGAAATGAACATTTATTTTCATTAAATATAAAATGACCTTTGTTAGTCTGGGTTCCTAACCTGAAAGAAATGACACACACTAAATACAGTAGTAGGGCTCAGTGGCTTTGACCAGCCTTGCTTGGACCCATCACCTATACCATCTGCCTGTAAGAGCAGAAATTCTATTTAAGCTGGTCACCCAGTCTTTGGATTTCCCTATATTGTTGGTCCAACTCTTGGCAGCCTTGCCTCTGACCCTGCACAGCTTGCCTTCTGGGTAGACTCCTTGTGTGTGCCTTGTAGCTTATCTCCAGTCCTGCCTCTGTTCCTGTATCTTGGATGTACCCTTGGACCTGTGTTTTAGCCTTGTCTCCATTCCTGTTTCTGGTTCATAGAATCACAGAATCATAGAATACCAGGTTGGAAGGGACCTCAAGGATCATCTACTCCAACCTTCTAAAGTGAAAAAATATAAAATAAAATACATATTTCCAATGAGCTGGCCCAGCACCCTGTCAAGCTGAGTCTTAAAACTGTCCAGTGTAGGGGAATCCACCACTTCCCTTGGAAGATGATTCCAACCTCTTACTGTTCTCATGGTGAAAAATGTTCTTCTGGAGTCCAGTAAGAATCTCCCCAGGAGTAACTTGTTCCCATCACCCCTTGTCTTTTCCATGGGACTCTTTGTAAAAGGGAGTCTCCATCTTCTCGGCAGCCACCTTTTCTGTACTGAGACATGGTAATAAGGCCTCCCCTAAGCCTTCTCTTCTCAAGGCTGAATAAAGGCAGGTTTCTCAGCTTTTCTTCATATGGCAGGTCCTCCAGTCCTCTGATCATTATCTATCCACTCCATCTACTTCAGCTCCTGACTGGACTCACTGGATGGATCCCAGACCTTGTTCATCACTTGCTATGTCTACCAGTGCTGCATGAGCCTAATAGAGAGGAGGTGGAGCAAGTCTCAGCAATCTTTAGAGCACACTCCGACACACACATTTGGTCTCTGTTGTATGTTGTATCTAGAGCACATTTATTTTATTTTGAGTTGTGTTTCTGATGTTTATCTACCTTCTGACTTTCCATTGATTTTTCTGACAATCTCCTGTCAATTAGATGATAAACTCTTTTATGGAGGAATTCATGTTATAGGTGCGTCCAGTATTTACCATAATAAAGACTCATTTTTCAGCTGGAGTTCTCTAAGCACTACTTTCAAAGGATATAATCTTGCCAGCAACAGCAATGATATCTGTCAGTGTAGGTTTCAGTCTGACTCATGATTTTGCAAGGACCTGGAGCAGCTTTTCAGTTTTCTATGCCTCATACTTCTCCACTAGCAAGAGGGAAATCGTATTTACAAGTGCCACAGGATAACACAAGATAATGAAGCTTGCTGAGCATCATCTATGACATCAGCAATGTCTTTTAGAAAGAAAATATTCCTAGAACCTTTAACTTACTTGTGGTTTTAGCATTTTGATGGAGAAAGGGGGAGTTACATTAGCTGCATTTGTACAAATACTCATATTCACATATGAATCCACACCTCTGTGTGACTGGAATTTTCAGTTTGAAGGGCAAGAGAAATCTGGTACAAGTGACAGAATCTGATCTTATCTCTTGTTCTCACAGCTGCTGGAGGAATTTGTAATGCAAAAGCCACAGGGTGAAGCAGGTTGGTATATTTGGGATTCAGCATTTCATTTAAAGCCTGCTTCCAGAACTGCTGTCATGATATGGGTGAATGTTGATGTCTGTTAAATACATTGCAAATATGTACAGCATGTTCTGTCCCTGGGAAGATGCCACTATGAAGAGATAAGGCTGCTGAATTGTTAGAGAATTCAAGTGTGCAGGGGAGGGGGAGGAGAAAGGAAGAAAGGCACAAAGAACAAAATGTCCCCACAGCCACCCACGAGGACAAAATCCTAGCGAGATATAAATCAGCAACAGCCAAGGAAGCCCTGATGCCTAAAGGGGATTATGTAAGAATCTGAGATAAGTGGTGTCACTAGCACCTTTGGGTATTTCTCAGGCATTTAACTGTGTCATCTAACCTGAGAATAAATGCCCGGAGCAGTCCTCTAATCTGTGGAGAAACCCAAGCAGCTGCTGAGGGTGATAACTTTAATAAGGAGCCTACAGCAGACAGACTTGTAAATTAGGCATCTCGGGTACATGCTCTATAGGTGTGCTGAATACAAGCTTAACTGTGCAGTTTTAATGCTTTGTGGGCAGCTCTTTACTATCCAGTCTCATAGATCATGGTCTCTTTGGAAAGGTACAGTATCTTCCCAACTCCAGTGTTCTGTTGCAAAGGATAGGTGTCAAAAGAATAATGATAAGGCATCATTTTGTAATGATAAAGCGTTGTAAGATAAACCAATAAACTGTAAACTCTTCTCTACAAAGGTATGTCTCTGCTTTTTTACCGACCTTGACTAAACAGGGACTTCTGTAGAGCTCTGAGACACAAAAGTCAGCAGTTTTCATACCTGCCTTCTACGCAGTGAAGCCAACATCAAACTGTGTTCTCACAGGGTGGTATCTCAAGTTGTATATTCAACTAGGTCTCCTTTGCTTATGAGTATGACCCTTTGTAGATCCTTTCTGCCTGCACTGGGAAATTCTAGAGTGATTTAATCATCACAATTAATAAATCACAATTGTTAGCACATATTTCTAAGAAGGTACGAATAATTTGCTCTTCAGCTGTTAATTTTGAAGCCATATGAGGACTGAAGATATAACCACAGAAGAACAGGGAGAACTACTTTCAATATTACTTCTCTTGCAAAGTCACTTAGTTTTTTGTGATATTTAACATTCCCTTCGAGGGATGTTAGACAACAGCCCCTAGGCTCTACAGATGTCCATACTGTATTTTCACTTTGCTTCCAGGAACAGCTATCCTAACCTCTTTAACTGTGGGCAGTATAGACCAGCATTTGAAGGCAAACCAGAAATTAAAAGGAGGAAGTGTCAGATTAGTATTACTAGAAGATCTGTGCTCAAGCATGACTTCACGATACGATTTCAGTCTCTCTGGAGCTCAGCTTCAAGTACAGCTTCAGTAATTTTGTAGAAAAGAGACAGTTACAAGGTTTATTACTTTATATGCACCAAGGATTGCTGCCACTCACCATCTAAGACAGCCAATTTCTGAAATACTTTTGGTCCACCAGTGGGCTCTTTAAGGAGATGAGCAAGATGATCCTTACAGAGCAGGTGAAAAAAACCAAAAGCACTTATGCACTTGGGAGAATTTGTTCATTTATTAAAGAGACAAACGTGACTACAGTTGGTAAAACAGATTTTAGTGGAGAGAAGGAACAGGAGGATGATACACAGGTGGAAATGTCAAAGAAGTCTAAGAAAGTATCGCTTCATGTGAACAATTCTATATTGTTATACAAGGTGTGATGGGAGTTTTTGCACATTGATCATTCATAAGCAAGATATGTTGAAACATATCAGCACAATGACATGAAAATAGCTGATCTTTATATGCTTTAAATGATACAAAAGGCAGGGATTGCTCATTTATGATCGTCTACACACGCTCTTGTCAATGATCAGGAAGTCTATATATAAATGAAAAGTGTGCTGAAATTTTTAAACACAATAGAGAAGATAGAATTTATATTGTTTGATCCTTAGGCAACTTATTATTATTATTATTATTTACTTTGATTCCAACACTTCAAAACTTTAAACGTATAACAAACTTCAATGCTTTGTTTTCTTGTGTCCAAAGCATCACAAAGCTGACACTGAGATGTATTTATTTTTAATTAGCCTTCACTTTATCAGTGTACATATTAACATTTTTGGAGTCATCATACCGTGGATTTAACAAGATATTTGGTAAAAGCCAAAAAGTTAAGTTTCCAGTTTTAATTTTATTCATTGTCTAATCTGAAAATGGTGTTAAGGCAGTTGAGTCATCTGGAATGAAAAAAAGATCTGTTGAAGTTATTAGGCTAAAAGTACTGAGATTTATAATGACCCCTCAAAGTACTCATTTTCTGATCAGTACTCTAATTCTTTATGTATGACAGGTCAGACTTTAGCCTTTTTCAGATTCTTGAAATCAGAATGCTAGCTATTTACAGAGAGCATTTTTTCCCACTTTCCTTTTTATTTGCACATTCCTGGATGAAGACCAAAGTTTTTTTGAAAGGGGAAGTTCAAAGCTACTTCGAAAATTGGACATGTATTCTATTTTAGTTTTCACATCCAACTACTCCCCATGGTTTCAGAAATCCACAGTAAATTTTCCCCCTCCACCATCCATCCTCCATTTCTTGCAGCTTGATATGATCTCATGTGTCAAGCTTCCCAAAGTTGTGGAACAGCCTATTTTGAGAGAACTTGTAAGCAGGAACACATTAATGGGTATCAGGTGCAGCTATGTATTTCATGAATAGTTTGTTGGAAATCACATTAAGTAGCAACGTCGGGCTGCAGACGAGCTCTGCAATGCCCTTATTTTAAGCCTAGGCAGATGGAGGATTTGCAATGCACTTAACTGTTTTCTGGTTCATGCAGCACTGCTTGCTTGTAAATACAGTCATAATCATGCTTGAAAAGATTTGGAACTTGACTGTCCAGCCTTTTATTTTTGAAACTTCCTCTTCAAAGTATTGAGTGTAGGAAGAATGTTAACAAGGTTCATCATGAGAATTAAACTGGTTTAGGATTTTGTCCTAATCCCAAAACCCCATGACTTTTAAGTGGTTGGGGTTTTTTTCCTCTCAAAACAGTTTTAGCCTTAAGAATGGGGGTGAAAGGGAAACTGTCATGTTCTTTTTTAAATAGTTATTGCTTTCTGATGTTAAAATAAATTTAGAAGTTTCATATTAAGGAATCAAAAAGGGGAAATGCTGCATCAGGTACCAGCTCTTTCAGAGCAGTGCTGTAAATTAATTTTTAATGCTAGTATTCAAGAATATCCAAATTTATTCTCATTATCAGCCATTTGCTATTCAGGTAACTCCAACAGTATTTATATATGGCTGTGCACCGTGGAAAGAAGAGGTGAAAACATTGTCCCAGGAAATTTTTCATATAGTATATGAGTAGATAGACTGGAATAATAGCAGGTACTAGTTTCTTAGCCCATCCCAAGGATATGAAAGGAATTATTCATATATTGTGTGAGCTCTATGCTTTTTTTTTTTCCTATGATTCAAATCAAAAAGATGGAGAGGAAAGGGAAGAGCACATTGAATAGTATCAAGCATAAGGAAATCTGTTTTGGAAATGGGTACAAAAAAGGACTCTTTATTAATGACATCCTGATCCTAAATGGCTTCTGAAAGTTTCTGATCAGTAACTGGACCAAGTTTAACCTTCTGCATATAACTGTCCTCTCTCTTGCTCTAGATAGTAGATAATTTAGAGCAAGTTTTTGAAGGACTGTGCTACTGAGTTGGTGAGGTGAGATTTCACAGAGACATAGAAAAGCAGGAGTAAGGTGTGAAAATGATCATGGATAAGATTATAGTGGTTAAAATGCTGAATGTAAAATATCTTCTTATAACATTCAGTTCCAGGTAGGGAAGATAGTCTTATTCCCAGTCTCAGTCCTACCATGTTAACATAGCTTCATTGACTTCAGAACTACACCCAGTAGACAAATAACATAAATATACAACACTGTTGAAGTCAATGGGTCTCTGATGACTCACAGAAGTTGGAGCTGCAGTTCAGCTTGTTGTTTGCAGAAATTTCCAAACTTGGAAACTCTTTTGCACATTTCTAGCAAAGTCAAAATAGGCCTTTATGAAATAACTGCAGCAAACAGTAAATGATGTATGAAATGAAATATCTCATCCATGCCATACATGAAGAATGTGCAGAGGAAGCTTTGCTGCTTTCACTGTGCAGCTTCAAACGAGTCCCTGATGCGAAGCCATCATTTGCGTGGACTAATGGGAGGAAGGGGGTGATGCTGTCATTCTTATCCGCTGTCAGGTATGGCACTTCCATATAGAGAGATTCAGATTTTATCCCTTCCTCATTTTATGTTATAAATACTCTTCTATATTCTCTCAAACAGCTGCTGTTGAGCTTGATGGGAGCTGAGCCTGCAGTGCTGGGGGTCTATTCATCTCTGTATAAATATTTTACATTAAGTTAAATTTGCATATATAACAGATCTGATCTCTTAGCACATGTCTACAATAAATAGCAAACTGATGTGTAAAGACCCCTAAGCTTTCCAGCAGTAAACTGGCATATCCAGTGTGTTGACATACAAATGTATTGTCTCGAGTCACAAAACTAGCACCAATTTACCAGCTTGATCAGGTGTTTGAGCTAATACTGCTCACAAGATACTGCTCATGTTAGCACCAGCTCTGCACGCTGTAGCATTCACATCCTTCTGAAAGTCTACATTTTGCCTGAATTCCTCCATTTTGAAGTTAGATAACCAGTTCATGTGACTTAACTAGATTGTTTCACTAGGCAGGTCCAAATAATAGTTTGTCTTACTCTATATAAACATCTCTCTGAATAGCTTTTATGAGCTTAATCAGGGTAGAAGGAGCTTAGAGGACAGGTTTAAATCATCTCAGTCCAGTGAAGTTAGGTGTGGTGAATCCCACCTGAATGTAACAAATCATTCAATAGTCATTGTAAAATTTCTTCTGTGTAAAACCACAAATTCCAGGAAGGTGAAAAATGTTATTTTTGATTTTGTACCAGGAGAAAAAAAATGAGTTCTAATAAGTTCTGAAACCTAAGGAAAAAAAAAAAAAACACACAAACAAACCCCAAAACAAAAAGCTGAAAAAAAACCAAACCAACCCTCTCAAAAAAAACCCAAACAAAACAAACAAACAAGAAAAAAACACAAACAAAACAAACCAAGACAAGACAAAACAAACAAACCAAACCAAAACAAAACAAAAAACAAACTCAAAAAAACCCCCCAAATGTGTAACAAGGCTGGGGAAGATTCTGAAAAAGACCGTTTGTTTCCACAACTTTGCTTATTTTTGGTGGCATGAAGACTTCATGGCCTAATGTGATGGGCAGATGAGCTCTGCAGTGCACTTATGATTTGGAAAACCTGAATCTGTAGATGCTTGACTTTCTTGTTGGCATGACAAATGTGCATGGCCCACACAGGATGGAATTTTAACCAGGATCCATGCAACTGTTCTCTGCCTGTCTCAGAAAGTTTTTCTCACTGCAATGTTATGGATGGTCATGGATTAGACTCCTGTGGTGACTATGCAAGGACTGATTTCCAGTAGCACTCCAGCAGTCAGCAAAGCAGCTCATATTCAGAGTATCGGTGCTTAAGCATCTCTAAAATTCTTGCTGTTTTGATACATCACATCTCCACGTTCTTAGCCTCCTCTATTATTCAGTTGACTGTGAAGGTCTGCTTGGCAGAGATGTGGTAGAAAATTTTGCCATCAGGCTTGGGGTGCTTCTGAGTTCCAGTGTGTTCTTCCTGAAGCTTTGTCGGAAACAGTTTGCTTGTTTCTGAAAGCAGAGTGATTTGATCACTCTTGGCAGTCACAGTTTCCCCCACGTATTTTGTTTTGTTCCAAGAACGCCAATAAAATGTTCTTTCTTTTAGAAAACAGTCTTCTCCCTGCTGAACTCACATTAAGATATCCTCAGAGGGCTTTGCTGTCACCTTCTGTAGGTTAAAACAACAGGATGTCCCCCCTTCCTCCCCCTAACTTCAAAGAACATCGCTCTGTTTTGCCTTTTAAAGCTTCTGAGCTACAGTCTGTTATCTACATGCAGTCAGAATTGTGCCAAAAAGCAGCATCTAAGGACCTAAAAACTGCTTTTGCTTTTTAGGAGAAGAGAATCAACATGCAAAGTTATTAGATAGCCTCATTCTCTATCATTCTGAAGGAGATGTGAATGTGGCAGCTGCTGCTGCTGCTGTGGTTTCTGTGCAGTGTAGACACATTCAAGTTAATGAGAAACTAGCTTGCTAAGGCAGAAGCAACCATTAGGCTGTCCATTCCCAAATGTCATATGTTTCTCTGTGCTGTTTGGTCCAGTCTGCTTGAGTCACAAGCTAGCTAATTCCAAAGCAGTGTAGACGTACCTCTACTAGATGATAGTTACAGTGGTGCAGCTAAGATTTGTGACACAGGTTAAGAAAAAGAAGATTTCGGTATCTCATGTTACTTCTCTACCTCAAGAATATGTATTTATTTCCAGAAGAGATGGAGGAGTTTGCAAGCTGTTGCTGATGTGACCGTCATGTCAGCTGGCCAGAGCAAGAGCTCCACAGAGGAGGCAGCATGAAGCTGAAGAGTTCAAATGAGCATGAGGGAAAAGCACAGTAGCAGCATGAGCAAGGAAGCACGTAGTTCTCCATCTCCAGAGCAGGCCACTGCAAAAGAGAAACTTTATCCCTCTCCCTGGAGTTTTCAGGGGCTTTGACACACAACCATGGCATCATGCATTTATCAGTTACCAGCCCCTTAGTAACTGCTTGTGGAGAACAGGATATACTTTGCCTTTACTTAAGCCTCTTTTACTATCTGCTAAAAGATACGTTATTACCCTTGCCTCCTTGGTTTTGGAGTGAGGATCCATCTTACAGTTTTTGGAGAGAAGTTTCACATAGGAATCTCTTGTCTACTTTAATAACTAAATCCAGCCTATGAGATACAGTCACTATGAGCAGAGAATGAGTAACCCCTGTCCTTCTGCTCCTTTGTGGTAATTGTTTCCTGACCCAGCAGACAGAGTATCAACTTCCCAAACTTGTGTGCACTGGAAGACACACATGGGCACTGCTGCCAGTTCAGTGATGTCCTTGGGGCTATTAGTCTTGATCAACATTTAATACCACCTCAAATACCTACCCAAGTAGATGAGAAAATAAGGGCAAGATTACTTCCAATACCAACCACACTTCTATAATGCATGATATTATCTATGTCATCCATAAAAAGAAAGAGAAGAAACAGCAGCTCTATGACATGTGCTTTCTTACAACTCGTGAGGGGAGGGGAGAGTGAGGAAAGAGATTTTATTCTGAGTTGCCATTTTTAGAGATACTGCCTTACAGCCAAAGTACTGATTGGATTTTCTAATATTTAGATGCTACAGAGGAAGTCAGAGCAATCCAAAGTTTGGGGGTTTTCTTCAAAAAAAAAAAAAAAAAAGGAAAACAGAAAAAGTTATATGGAGAATTATGAAAAATAGAACATAAGAAAAACACTTTAAAAAGAGAGCTACAATGAATTCCTAAGTGAAATGGTAGAAATACCAAAGCGTTCATCATACAGTTTGGCTTTTGTTTGGCCAGAGCAGAAAACATACTTTGGAGAACAGTTTTTCATTGCCAGGGGAAATATATTTCCTACTATCTCTTTCCTATCTCAGGTTTCTATCAATATGTGAGATAAGGCAGTGGCAGAAAGCCGTTACCTTCGGAGCTCTGCAGCAGAACAGTAACATTAATGCAATTCTGTTGCTAAAGACCTAAAGACTGAAGATTTATTTTATTTTATTTTATTTTATTTTATTTTATTTTATTTTATTATTTTTTTCTTCTCCAGGTGATGAAAGAATTCTAGCTGAGAACAGCCTGTGTTAAAAACATGAGGAATGTGTAGAGAAATTTGTGTATACTGCCTTTGTTAACTAGGGTTCACAATCCCAGCTTAAAACATCAGGCTTCTGTGACTATAGCTAGGGGAATATCTGGGCAATGAGTTTTAGGAAATGTGCTTGCTTTTGCTAAGCAGCAGAGCAGGTTCATGTTTCTTTGCAACTTCACTGTGAACTTTAATCTTCATATCCATGGATGCCTGGTTAAATACCTTCAAGGCTTTCCCCTTTTGCTACTTAGGACTACATTCCTATTAAATCTGGCATTTTACTGTTGTTTCAAAGAGATTGAGTATGGATTCTCTTATACACAGCTTGAACCTTTGATATTTGCATCCAAGTGCATTCAAGGAAAATCACTGTATAGTTACGGAAATAACCTATGTGACAAACATCCTAGAAGAAAGAAAGAAATACTCACATCAGAGTCCTTTAGTTTCTGAATAGGTGTTTTGCTTTTAATACTGTCTTTTTCTTGTTTACTCAGAAGGTTTGCTGTCATACCTCATTCCAGCAGAAACAGTAATTCACAGGAACTGGTCACTCTTGACAGTAAAAGTATATTTTATGTGGTCCTCCATAGATCTCTTTTATCTCTACTCTGTTGCAAAAAGAAATGAACAAAATCATACAGGTCCAGCCACATGAATTTCACTTCAGGACAAATGTTGAAAGGGAAGTAATAGCTTATCAATTAGAAATGGTATTAAAAATAAAATACAATGTATTATCCAGGCAATCACACTGAGAGAGCATAAATAAAAGACTAATACTTGATATGGTATTCTTTGGGGTATATTGACACCTTTGACCAAAGGGCGGGAAAATATCTTTCTGCTAGAATTAAATAGTGACTTCTCAGTCAGACACCTGCACTAAATTCTGAAGTTAGGTATCAGAGAGACAACACAACCTACACTTTCCTACGGTCTGCTATGTAATCACTTCCAAAGTAAGTCTAAGGAAGTAATTACATGTCTAAATTATTTTATGCACGTGATCGTAGGCTATCTTTTTTAAAACAGTAGCTCTGTGGAGTTATTGGTGTGGTGTTACTAGAAATACTGTTGCATTTGAGATTCTGCACTCGATCATCATATAATTGATTTTGTGTTTGTGAGTTTTATTTTTCTTTAAGAGATCTGCTTATGACTGGTGCTTGCAGTTGAGTAGCATACCTTTTAAAACGGGTTAGGATAAGATAAATTCAGGGCACTTCAGATGTGCTTTTTGTTTGTTTTAGTTTTACAAGGGAAGGTACTCATATTGTAAACAGGCTGTAGTGCACTTGTCTAAAGAGCATCGTGTGCTCCCAAGCACATAGGAGTAATTGTGCCCTCGCCTTCGCCAGCAGTGATGTATCAAACCTGCCCTGTGCATGCCCAGGGCTGCAGCACAGATAAACATTGCTTTAGACGTGGGGGTGCCCAGGGACACACTCTTTAGGATCCGAGCTGATGGTACACTTTGTAGCTGAGGTGGTTCTAAAGATGATACGGATATAACAGACCCCTGGTAATCATGAGGTACCAGGCACAAGCCTGTTCTGGAAAACACCTGGATTCCTATCCCTGATAGTACAATGTAAAAGTATCACTGTGTGCTTATCAACTCCTCTCTCTGTATCACCTAGTAAATGCAGCACCAGGTTCTCCATTGAAGGTGGGAGGGAAAAATGGGCCAGAATTTTAAAACAGCCACTTTGTGATGCCCTGGTCAGTCCATAAGCCTCTGCTTGGACAGTCTGGCTGGTTCTCACTGGCTAAATCTAGGCAAGGATCTGGAGGCCACTTCAACCTCTGGGGCCTCTACCTCTGTCCCGGTGTTGTTATGACTCCGTGACAGACTGTCATCCCCCACACTTTGTTTTAAACTAACATGTGCCAAGTTTGGAGACAAAGGGAGACAAGGACCCTGGACTATCCCCATTCCATCACATTCCAGAAACAAGGTGTTAACACAGTCTTCCTTTAGAAAAATCACCTAAGCCCAATAGGGTATCAATATATTTGCACCCAAGCATGGAATATTGTATAGTTTTCAAGTCTACAGTTGTAATTATCTGCCAGTCACAAATATCCATAATTAATATTGATTTTTGGTACAGAACAAAACTCACCACAACAATAAAGTCACTATATAAAGGAAACCTCTGTGTGACCCTAATATCTCTGGCTGTATCTGCAGATCTGAGATTTTTGTGTTTCTTTACAGAGTGATTCATTCCTGGGTAATGATATTCCTTTTGTGGAGTGACAATATATAATTAGAGGTTTGTGCTGTATGTCACTCTGTTAGTCTTACCACAGAATGCAAAGGTTCAGATCCACGCCAGTAAATCAGTAGAGCTGTTGAAAATCAATAGAGCTGCAGTGATCTGACCTCCTTGTGCATCTTAATTTCATTATTTTCTTCCTTTCATGTAAACCAAATTACTATTTTCTGAACCCAATTAACTTGTTTTTCTTAAATTTACACATTATAATGCTATATTTTTGTAGGAATAAGTAATTACAGAGAATAGCTATAGTTAACAATAGGAAGATTAAATATAGAATTCTATGGCATAGTGCAAAAAAAAAAAAAAAAAAGCAACAGATATGGCAAGCTGCTCTAATTAAAGTATGTTAATTATAGGAACAGATTTATTCAAATGATACTTCCTGTGTGTAAGTGCAATATATAATAGATTTTTAAATATTTCTGGAAGTATGGAAGTAAGATAATTGAAATCCCTCACCTTATGTTTCAGTTAGAGTTAGCCAATTCCCATTTTCTAATGCCATATATGAAGCACTGTGTTCAAATAAAAAGCTAAGTGAAAAAGCCAAGTAACTGATTTTAATCTGGAAGGATGATTTTAACACTGTGAAACCAGTAGGAACAATGGGGTCTTGGTATCACTGGCTGTTTTCTGATTTGGGAGACTTCTGAAGAAGCTCTGAACTGAAAGAAGGCTTTAGTCTTTTGTACTCCCTTGGGCATCATCTCCATTTAAAGGCACTTTGCTGTGTGTGTGTGTGCTGGAGGACATGGTCAGGAAGTTGGGTAATGACAGTATCAAGACAGATGATTTTAAAGTCATATCCCACTGCCACAGAGTTTGCCTGAATTAGTCCTTCTGTGGATGTCAACGGACATAGAGGCTCTTGGGTCTCAGTTCAGTTGTTTAGAACACAGGCAGCGAGTGTGATTTGAAATGTGCTTGGCTATCCGAGACATCCAAACAGTACTAGTCCATGTGAACCCATGACTTTCAGGAGTGACAGCTGAATCTAGACAGGGGGGATCCCCTCAGGCACAGCAAATGATACTAAGTACCTCTGTGTGAGCAACTGAATTGATTCCCCAGGGCTGAGTTAATTTTCCCTAACTAGACTTACACAATGTATGTTTCTACATCTGGGCTAGTCTCCCTGTCCCATCTTTAAAGACAGGAATAGGTACAGTGAATGTGACTTATTTCAGGAGTTTACATTGGGATGAGTTGTCTTGTCCCCAGTTCTCTTCAATGGCTCTAAAAAAGATTTCAGGAAACCTAGTTATTGGCATCTTCACTGTAGATACCTTGGCTTGAGGCAGTGCCCTAGAGACAAACATTAATGGTCATCTGCTATCACACGTGTAGCTGAGTTGCCTAGTAGCTCATATTAGTGCCCATTTCATAACACTATCTGTTTACCCTGCAGAATACCTTTGTGTGCTGTGGATCTACCTGCTTGCATGATTAGTATCCCATATGCCTTACAAATTTAATTAAACCAAAGAGGAAGTTTATGGCAAATTCAGACCCTTAACTCCATCATTTTGACCACTCTCTAGTCTGGCTGTGCACTTCTCTGATAATTAGTTGCAGTCCACCACAGGAGGAAGGTCCTTGTAATTCCATTGTTTCACTGATTTCTGCCTCTGACTGAGAAG
The DNA here is from genome assembly GCA_024605025.1 of Megaceryle maxima. Classification (NCBI taxonomy): domain Eukaryota; kingdom Metazoa; phylum Chordata; class Aves; order Coraciiformes; family Cerylidae; genus Megaceryle; species Megaceryle maxima. The sequence goes on along the minus strand of JANHGN010008106.1, from coordinate 18,844 downwards.
AAGAAAAATGGATATGTACTGTAAGGTATTCATGTAAGACAGCAAGATGGTAACTGGAAGCTTTCCACTAACTAATGAACTTTGGACTGGAATCAGAGACAAAGTCTCAACAAACACCTTTAATGAGAAAGGGACTTGCTGAAGTAAGTCATGCAAGGCTGCTCAGTGGTTTTACGCTGTTCACATGACCCTGTATCCTTTCATGTTTCGCAGTATGATGCAATTTCTTCACACTCTCCCATGGCTATGGGGAATTTGACTTCCATTTGAGTTGTGAATCTACACTTCTCTGAAGTATAGGTCTGTTGTGGGTTGACCTTGGCCAGCAGCCATGCACCCATGCAGCCACTTGCACAAATCTCCTCTCCCTCCCACCTTCCTGCAGGATGGGGGAGAGATTAAGAGCAAAACTGAGAAAAATTGTGGGTGGAGATAATGACAATTTAATAAGTGAAGGCAA
>JANHGN010008105.1:4319-28407 GCA_024605025.1 Megaceryle maxima | reverse complement strand
ACTCCTTGAAGAGCTGGAAGTTTGCCTTTCTGAAATTCAGGGTCCTGACTGTACTCCTTGACTGATTTGTGACCCTTCGTAGTGCAAATTCCAGCAGTGCATGGTCACTGCTGTCCAGGTTGCCTCCAGTCTTGAGATCCTTGACAAGCTCACCTGCACTGGTGACCAGTAGGTCCAGTGTTGCATTCCCTTGGGTAGGGCTGTTTATTTCTTGTCCCAGGAAGTTATCGTCAAGGCACTCCAGGAACCTCCTTGACTGCCTACTGCTGGCCGTGTTATTTTTCCAGCAAATGTTGGATGATTGAAGTCCCTCAGCAGGATGAGAGCCTGTGAGTGCGATATCTCCTGTAGCCGGAGTAGGAATGCTTCATCAATAGCCTCCCCTTGATCAGAAGGCCTATAGTAGACTCCGACCACAAGGTTCCCCTTGTTGCCTTGGTCCCTAATTCCTACCGATAGGCTTTCGACTTGCTTGTGGCTATTCTTCAGGGAAATCTCCTCACATTCAATCCATTTCTTAACATAGAGGGCAACACCTTCACCCCTCCTTCCCCTCCTGTCCCTGATGAATAGCTTGAAGCCATTGATAGCCACACTCCAGTCATAGGATTCATCCCACCAGCTTTCAGTAATGGCCACTATGTCATAGCCTTCCAGCAGCACAGTAGCTTCCAACTCTTCCTGTTTGTTGCCCATGCTGTGTGCATTAATGTAGAGGCACTTCATCTGGGCAGTTGGCTGTGTCCCCTTTCCAGAGAATAACCCATTAATTCCCTTGAGTTTTTTCCCTTATGTTTCCCAGTTGGCTGTTACTGTCACAGGAGCCTCTGACTCATCTCCATGAGATTTTGTCTGTGCTGCTGTGTGCCCAGCAGGCTGCAGGGTAACAGGCTGAAGTTCCTTACCAGCCCCCCATCCCACCAACTCTGTTGTGTTATCCCTCATCTTGTGACACAAAGGTCTAATGGTATCATTATCCCCTCCTCCTTCACATCTATTTGATCATTCCCAGGTTCTACTGTGAGTCCAAGCTCATTGATAGCTCCTGCATCTTCCCCATCACATGGCTCATTGTCTCCTACTTCCTCTGAAATAGCAGTGGAGCTGGTACCCTGCCCCACAAACGTCCCAGGCTTGTTTCCAGTGAGCCTGCTTTTTCCCCTTTTCCCTTTGAAACTAGTTTAAAGGTCAGTCAATGAGCCAAGCCAATTCTTGTGATAAAATCCTAAAATCAATGAATATATCAACTTTAATTGAAGGAAACTGAAAGGTACTGGTAGCTGGAAAAGCTTGGGCTTGCATTTGGACAGCCACAGTATTTAAATGCCAGAAGGGAATTCCTGACTGAGCATACTAATTTATTCCTGGATTTACAGTGATTTATTTTATATAGAATTGTTTTGTCTTTTTGTTGTTGTTGTTGTTTCCACATAAACAGGCAATGAATGACTGTTCTTTTATGTTTTTAACTTTCAGTCCCTGTGGATTGGTGTGGACAAATTACTTGGCATCCTATTGCCTATATCTAATTTGACATTGTTGTGTACTGTAGTTTAGTGTTCTTTTGGCTTTTGAAAATACAATATACATCTCAAGTCAAAATCTTGCAAAACTCTTACAAGATGTAAATGAGCTGTTATGATTTATTGCAAATGCTTTTCACAAATACAACCTTCACTGGGCATCTCATATGTAGGTGTTTAGAAGGAATATACCTCTGGCTGTATTCATCTTTAGTTTATATGTTGAACATGTACTTTTCCATGACATATTTCAGACAGCCAGTTTCTATGTATGTATAAGCAGGAGCACTCAGACTAAGAAAAAGGCCTGGGCAGTTTATATGATTAATTATGATGTATAATAATATGTATTTGTATGTATTAATAAAATATATTTTATATTTAAAGTGCCGGGAAGAGATTTGCAGAACAGTATTTCTTTTTAACTAGCATGAATCTGTGATTAACTTGGCAATATATGCATTAGTTTCACCTGCTGACCTTGTTCATGCTGATGGCAATTCTTATCGAGCATCAGACTTGCCTATTATGTTAGAATACTTCTGAAGAATTCTCTAGGTGGCCAATAATGGGCCCAATCACTTTTTTTCTTATTATTTTAAGTGATAAAAAAGCTAAAGCACCTTTGGCAGGATGCCCCTTTCATATTGGCTTGTCCACTTATTAATATGTCTTCAAAGTGCTTTTAGCACAGCTGGAGATTTAGTCCATGTTAACAGGACTTCTCTATTTTTTTTAAATATGGGACAACCTATCTGACAAAATAGATCAGAACACTTTTCAGATTTTTTTTTTTGAAAGCAGGTTTCAGAAGCTGGGATGAAGACTGTGAAGACTGAAAATTCTTAGGGTTATCTGGCTTTTTTTTTTCTCAATTCTTATAAAGCAGATATTATGCATTGACAATAGCATTTACAGATATATAAGCCGAAATTATTAAATAACTTTCTATGTTTGACACTTGTTTGTGAAGATATAAAAAATCCTGGCATCTTTGATGAAATGTTAACTATTTGTTGAACTAAGTATTTCACATTAATAGTCAAGAGGGGAAAAAAATAAAACCCTTTCCAAAGCAAGCAAACTTCTTTGGCACATTTTAAAAAATTCAGATTTAAAAGAGAACGGACATATGTATTTAAATATCTAAATGTTTACATTAGAATACTGTATAATAATTTTTACAGTATTATTTTTCATTATTAAATATATCTTAATGTAACAAAATAAAATATTGAGTAATTTGAAACACTTGAAATAAAGCTTACCATGAATAATTAATTTTTTGTTTTGTGAATTTCTAACCAATTTTTTAATACCAGAGTAACATCAACTGGAATTTATTATTTATAAATTCAGGCATCCAAAAGTTAGATTTCTAGTCTAAGATAGACATGTAGATTGTCTCTATAGGCAGTTCAAAAAGATATGCATATGGAGTTATTTTCCTTTCTGTGATACCTCTCTTTAGACAATTAGAAAGGAGTAGATGTTTAATTTATACATGACTAAAGCTAAGTGAGACAAAACTGCTCATTCTCTTTTCCCCCACACCCCCAGATCTTTTCTCCTTCACAGAACAAGATAGTGTTCTACAAAGATAATTTCACTGAGAATGAATTATTTGTAAGTAGGTCTCCTGTCTTACTTATTGAAAAAGTTGGAACTAAGTAGCAAATATGGTAGGGGACTACAAGAAGAGAAAAAAAAGTGCTTACAATTTCTTCTTCAACAAGTGAACTAGCAGACCTGCTTGATATTAAGCAAATTTGAGGAACAAAAATACGTAAACCATAGAAAACCTTTTCCTTCCACCTTAAAACACGTACTGTCATTTGTTCAGCTGTCTGGATTCCACTGATTGTTATTACTGAAGGGCTTATTTCTGAAGCCAGTACAGGCACTGAACATTATGAGAAACATATCTATGGGCCTGACAGATATTTGATGCTGGTGATGCAACTTGTATTCTATGTGTGGTTCAAGAATATTCATAGTTGGTTCAATCTGGTCCCAGGGAGTGAAAACTTCTGCAGCTGGAGCACAGCAGTGGCACTTTTATGGTACATCTTCCAATTCAGCATAATCAAGAGGGATCCAGTTCATGTTTCCTGAGACTGCTGCAAAATGATCTCATACATAGAAAGTATAGCAAAGTGGGAGATTTGCTTCAGAACCTTGTGGCTCATCAGAATTCAAATGCTCAAATGGACATTAATACATGACCATGTTCTGCATGGTCAGTCTGGAGGCATAGAACTGGAAAATGCTAAAGATTAATGATTGCAAAAAACCATACACAGGTTTGCTTGCATAGCAAAATACTTTCAAGTCAGCTGCCCACAACAGTTTAATGACATTTACCTTAATTTCTCTGTTCTTTACATCTCAAGAGAGAAATCAGGTATAATAGTATTTCTTGGACTTACCAGGGAGCATTGGATTCTACTTAAAGTATTTCTAAACAAATGTTTATGTTTAATTACAATATCAAAAATTATGCACTTTGATCTCTTACATCTTGGTCATGAAACTAAACATGGGATAAATTTTCTATATCACATTTGAAATTGAACAATATGTAAAAAAAAGAGCTTGTGTAAGGACTTCTGATACTTTTGAAGCAAAGATTTTCATTTGATCTGTTGAGCTATGTAGAGGTGCTAATTTCACTAAATGAAATATAATCATCTAGATATGGAGGAAGGAACACAGTGATCTGAATTTCTTTTTTGTTTAAAGTTTTTGGTTTTATAAATGGAAAACATGTAACAATGTTACTATGTAAGCAGCTGAAGGAGTTTCAATTCATGTTTATGGTCATTCTATGCTGTTTCTATGCGTATTAGCAAACATATATTTATAAATACAGTCTGTATTACCTACTTACAAACATAGACAGTGATGTTCAAACACAAAATTTAAATATGGCTGCTATTATTTTTGTTGATTATGCTGTATGCAGGCATTTTGTAACCAGATTACAAAGATAATTAAAGAATAATTTTATTTTCAACTGTAATTAGCCTATATTTCAAGTTAATCATGATACATCTTGCAGAATGTTTACATTGTCAGAAGCATACACTGGTAGGTTTCATATTTAGAAACATAGATAATATCCCTATTCAAATGATATGAAATGTTTCTGTGTTGTTCTTAATTGTATTTTTTTCTTTACTTTTTTATTTTATTTATGAATAAGGGTAGATACTTTTCCCTGGAGGTAAGTGAACAGTTAAAAAGCTTTGAATTCAGTGTTTTCAAGGCTTTTAATAGGATTTCCCAAATATTCAAATCTAATATGTGCAAAGCAGGTTTACCAGGCAAATTCTCTGCTACCCCTGGCAAGAACTCTTTGGGGTTTTTTTTTTGCATAAATTTTGTAAACTGGTTGTAGACTCAAAAAAGGTTAACCATTTGACATTCTTTTACTGTACAGCAAATTATTCTGTAGGGATCTTGTTGTCATTCAACATAAAACCACTATTAATTGAATAAGGTTTCTCTGGTTTCTATAGATGCACTTGAAATCAGAAAAACAAATTGGAATTTGCATCTCCAGGAAGGGGTTTCTGATGAATGCTTGTGTTTCTAAAGTATTCAGACCATTTCCTCAGTGCAAAATTTTCCTGAGGCTTGTCTCAAGTGATTATTGTGCCTGGTTTGCTTGTGCAAATGCGAGGAAAAGGAAATTTTTAGGTTCATATATTTCCCATAAACATGCAGAATGCAAATAAACTGAAAAGCTTTGGTTTTGTTGATGTGATACAAAAAGACGGCTGCCTGTTACCATGATTTTGAAGTTAAACAGACCAACTGAATGCAGATTATCTATACTACTCTGCAGCAAGTTACAGAAGGAACTAAGCAGCAGGCATCACATATGCGTATACAGGCACAGCTCTAAGGAAAGCAAGAACTGAAACAGAATTAGAGCTGACCTCTTTTCTAAACAACAGGCTGATTATTACCTAATTTAAACTGTGAGTCATAGAAATGACCTGGACTTTACATGCTTCTTGCCATTCTCATGTGGTTACTAAATGACTGGATGTATGACACTTGTCATAGTTTAACCCCAGACAACAACTAACTGTCCAACTGCTTGCTCCCCCCTTTCTCCTCCTAGTGGAATGGGAAAAATTGAAAAAAAAAAAAAAAAAAAAAAGAGTTAAGAACATTTTAATAACTGAACAAAACTAAAATATAATAACTTTTAATAATATTAATAATAATTTTAATAAAAAGCAATATAACAAAAAGCGAGAAATTAAACACAAGAAAAGTCAAGTGAAAGACAATGCAATTGCTTACTATCTCCTGAAGGATGCCCAACCAGTTCTGAAGCATTGATTGTGGCCCCTGGCCAATTCCCACTAGTTTATATACTGAGAATGACTTCCTATGGAATATCCCTTTGACTGCTTTGGGTAAATCCTGGCTATGCTCCCTCATTGCTTCTTGTGTACCTGCTCACAGGCAGAACATGGGAAACTGAAAATGCTTAACTTAGGATAAGTGCTAGTTAGCAATAACTAAAATTTCAGTGCGTTATCAACATTATTCTCATGATAAATCCGAACCACAGCACTGATCCAACTATAAGGAAGAAAATTAACTCTATCCCGGCTGAAACTAGAACAATACCAAAAAGTGGTATCAGAAAGAGTTGCTCACGGTCATCCTGGTGCTCCTTGTTGCTTCTGTTAAGATGCATGAGCTGTATGGCAGCATAGTGGAGGAACAAACACATTCCAGAAAAAAAAAAGATTCTGATTTTCAAAACCCCATGATTCTGTAACCTTTATTACCATGAAGCAGAGTCATGTGTTTTCCCACTAATTTAAATAAGATTATACAGACAGCCTTCTCTCTCAAACATAGGAGGGAAGATCCAACTGGTCAAAGTTTCCAAGCAAAATCTTCTTCTGATAAAGCCTGCAGATCTGCTTTTCACCAGTCTGTTTATTTTTTCTCTTTATTAAATAGTGAAAATCTTTGACTTATTCTCATAAAGATGAATAGCAAGGATAGACAGAATGATTAAGACACTCTTCTCCCACATGGAACAGCTTTCAGCAATTGCAAGACTTGCTGTATTCATTACTAATGCACTTTCTCTTATATTATCCCTAAAAAAGTAAACTAGAGATGAGGAAAAATCTGTTGCTCATTTGTAGTTTTTTCTCCTATACATGGATAATACTATCATTCCACTCTTCAGCTATTATTACCATCAGAGGTCTTGTCATACTGGTAATACTCCCCCTAAGTGTATTCTTACTCTATTTTAGAGAGAAAAAACACAGCATGAAGGTATACTATGACTGGGATAAGGTCACCCAGGAGGTCTGCAGCAGATGTTATACTGTCATCTGGTATGCTCCACAGGTGTCTGCATTAGAGTTTTAGTTCAGATGAAATATGATCTAGTCCATGTGACAAGATTAGAGCTCTCCATAAGTGAGCCCACATAACCTGTACAGTATTGACAATAGGTCTTCAGCAATGACTTTCTCTCTGCAGATTCACTGCTATTGCACCGCAGAATATGCTAGTATGAGTATGAGGCTTTAGTCACTGAGCTACACTAAATAAAATAACAAACCCTATCATGTAAATAAATATACATACAAGCACCTCCTCATTACATACTTTATATGTTACATACCAATTTTGGTTTTGGTATATGATGCTAATCATTTAGAATACAAAATCAAGTGTAATCTTACCCTTTTAGGCAGGATTGCCTCTGTTAGAAGTCTCAGAAAACTTATTCTCTGGCCTCTCTCTGTTAATAGAGAAAGAGCCACTTCCACAGAATTACTTCTAAAATTGTAAGAGCTATCTTATGAATTCCATCTTCTTATATCCAAAGTATATTCATAAATCTTTCCATTGATCAAAATACATATATTAGATAATGGAGAAGAAAAAAGTGAAAATTAAGCACGATAACTGCCTTATCCATTTTTGTGGTTTTATTTTAATGTTTTGTCTATGACTTGCAAGACTTTGAGCCATTTGCATAAGGTTATGCAGTATTGCACCCTAAGCAACTCTTAACTATGTATATTTCTAATTTGACAAGAGCCTATGCTATTAATATTCGGGCTATACGTAATTGATGCTTAACTTAGTGATTGGCTTTGACAAAAGATTGCTTATACATTCACTGTAGAAATCCGTTATTTAGAAAGAAATAAGGATAACATTTTAAAAGCACTAAAGTATTCAGAAAAAATTGAAATTATTTTTAGAGGGAGTAAAAAATCCTTCCAAGTTGAATCTTGTTAACTTTCAAAGTGACATAAAATCTTACAATAATTGTTGAAAACCAAATCAATATTTTTGAAAAAAGTTAATAAAACTGAGGTGTTTTATTCTATATCTTATAAAATCGTGTTCTTTGGGAAAATAATATGCTTGCCATTAGAAAGTTTTAAATATTTGTAAATAATCACTGCAAGTTACAGTGAAAAAGCCATTATGAAACTAAGCTTTCATGAAGACAATAAGTTACTACAATCCATACACAGTTTAAAGGACGTCAATGCCAAACATAAGTAGCATACATTCAACACAAGAGTATCAGAAAAAAAAATTAGAAAAAAAAAAGTGCTAGTGATGTTGCTATTATTTATAGACAGCCATAAATATGCCTTTAGCAGTTCCATCTACACACAAAAAAAAAATTGTTAAAAGGCTGACTAATTTATTGAAAGATACAAGTGAGTGCTAGGAGAAGAGAGCTATGTCATTTCCTCTTTGTTTGTCATTTCATCTTTCTGAGAAGGTTATTCTCATCAAGAGACCATAACAAGACTAAATGCCATCCCTCTTTGTGTTTGAGACGTATGTGACACATTTTCTATTTAGAAAGAAAATAGGCAGACCATTTCAATGAGACAGACATTCCCCAAGGGACAGAATCTATTCAAATAGTTGACAAAATGAAAGATTTGATCACCAGAAGTGCAGGGAGGCATACACAGTGCATGTAATATGCACTGCTTTCCCTGTGCACAAAATCATGTTGGCAGCAGGCAGTGACAGCCCAACCTTACCAATTCTGGTATGCTACAGACAAAATGAGTCTGGTCAAAGACTGCACAGCTGAATTTCATGGCTTTGGGTTACTTTTATCTGTTTCTTATACAGAGGTTGAACCAGGCACTACAGCATGACATTTCTTGTCCAGCAAGGAAAATGTCATACACAATCAGAAATATATTTTTATCAAGGATAATGAAAAGTTTATTTCTAAATACTTTGTTTAAATAGTATATAAAATATAAGAGACTGAGTTCTTAAAGTACATTACTTGTAATTGCCTGCCTTTTCTGTTCACCAAGATAAATACACATTTCTTGTAGGAGCTTTATCTAGGATAAGAATACAGTAGATTTGGAAATATCAGTCTCCCTAAACATAAATTTAAACATATATTAAGCAGAAGGGAAGCTGGAGATGTACATTCAGGCATGTAAATAATATACAGAAGCATAGATCCACAGGAAATCATAGCCTGAGCTCTTTAGACTTTTAAAGATTTGCATGGTACTATAAATATGTTCCTGCCCTCAGGTGCTTTTTACCTTAACCTATTTCAGCCCTGCATCCTCAGATATGGAGTTTATGTCACTGTAATGTCATGACTAAAATGTTATATAGCCATCCAAAATAAGAACTCTAACCCTTTTTAATCTGATACAAGACATAGTACACTGAAAAACAGTCTATGAGAGCAGGTGCCTAGGTTTATATATTGCTGTCCATTTTGGCCATTAGTGAAGACAAAAATCCTGCCTGTTTAATTTTCCTCTCTGACTGATGGACCATAATTAAAAGATTCAGTCCTGCACCTACTGAGATCAGTGAGATGACAACCAGTAATTTCAAAGGCCAGAGAATCAGCACCAAAATTCTCTTCTGCTCCCCTAGGACAAAGTGCCATATGGCAAGCTGACTGCTCTTGCTCACAGTCCTACCTTGAAGAAAGAAAAAAAAGGCTATGTGATGAGACATGGGCACCCTGCACCTGCTTCTTTCTTTTTCAGAATCACTTCAGAGTTGAAACTCTTTTCACAGTTGCTGAATATAGGAAGTGAGAGAGAGAAAGAGAAATAAGAGCTACTTGTATGTCTGTAGTGTCATCACAATAATATCCATTTTATTCAGAGATATGGAAGTAAAAACGTATGCACAGCTAGGATTTCCTGAAAAATGGCAGTTCATTTTTGTTTTGTTTTGTTTTGCTATTGTACATGATATTATTAATTTTTGATGACTTTCTATTAGCTTAATGATATAGTTCAGAATTTGTGCTATTTCTGATGTTGAGCTGTTAGATTGAGCTGTTAGATTCTTTTTTTTCTTAATTCTGCAGCTACTAGTGTTGTCTTGCTTTGAAAATTAACACGTGTCATGACTGACTGCAGTTCTTTTAAAGGTTATGAGTCCATTAAAAACATTTCACTATTATATCTGATATACAAGATGGCAATATTGATTCATCTTAATTTAATGAAAAGATCAAAGAATTACAACATTTAAATGAAATCTAGCTCTTTAAGGTTTATTGTGTCTAGAACAAGCATATCAGAACTATAGCAATTGTTTTCTGAAATACATTACTTAAATACCACCAATTAAATATGGTAAGGCAAGATGCTGTTATCTGTGATACCTGTGTTGATTGACACAACATAGGCTGAGACCAGTATAATAAATATCGTACTAAAAAACTAGGCCAGCATTTATTGCAGATTCATTATGTAGTTAAAGGAACACATTACCAAATAGGTACTCAGAGGACTGTAGTGTTGAAATATGTTTTATCCTGGGAAGTTGTTATGCCACTTTTTACCCTGATGCTATTCATCTCTTCTCTTCTTTTGTGAACAAATTAATTGTATTTCCAGTGGTATAATGTGCTTTCACTGAAGATTCAGCAACGGGGTTGCTGTTATGATGTATCTTCCACATTATTTCCCCATTGAGCCATTGTTCATAGCCTTAGATCCCTTGTCTTTCTTTGGATTACCTTCGTACTCTTCATACTTGATTATCTTGTTGACGGGTACTGAACTAATATTCTGGAGTTTATTTCTAGACATCAACACAGTTTTCTAGAAGGTTTGTCAGTCATTTATTTCTAGACATCAACACAGTTTTCTGGAAGGTTTGTCAGTCATTCACTCCAAGTTTCAACTCCCCACATGATAAATGAATAAAAAAGCTTTTTTTTTTTCCTCTTTTCCTCTTCCATCTTTTATTATTTTCTATTTAAGCTGCAAAATCTCCAATGTAGAAATAATTTCTAGACATATATATAAACTATACCATAAAAGCAATATACCATGGATCTTGGTTTGGACTAGAGTTGCTGTACAAGACGTAACTTCCAGGAAATATATGACAGTGAAACAATACTCCATCCTGAAGTACACTGATACATCATGGCAGGATTTTTCTCTTTTGTAGTTTTGGAACTAAGGCCTTTTCTTTTTTTTTTTTTTTTTTTTTCTTTCCATTAACATGAGTGGTTTGGGTTTTTTGCACATTTAATAGTAAAAATTTTCTAAGTTATGTTTAAAGCTAGACATAGTAAGGTAGTGATAACATTCTGTGTTCTAGAAAGTTTAGATACTTGTTTTTCCTTCAGAAAACTATTACTTTTTGTAAGTAAAAACTGAAAAAAGAAGTTTCAGCTTGAAAGTTTACAAACACCAAACACACCACAGAGCTATACCTTAACAAAATGCTTAATTCTTGAAGCTGTATAACAACATGAAGTTAAGAAAGTAACACAAAATTCCAAGGGCAAGAAAATTATGTGAAAATACTAAATGCTAAGTTCTATTTATGTATATCCTGTTATGGGAGATGCAGAACCTGTGCCAGCATTCCAAAGAATTGTTTCATGCAAGTACAATCCTCCTTTAAGCTTTGAGTGGAGAATAGGAACATGCAACTTTCCTACTGCCTTGCCCCTGCCTTTATTTTTTTTTTCTTAGAGATCCTCTCACCCAAAGGAATGAGGACTCTCCTACTTTACCTTACTGTCCATTTGAGATTCTTAAAAATTCCTTGAAATTTGTCGAAGATAATGTATGAACCATATACATGAATATTTATCCTTGATGTCTCTAATCCAAAGTTTCTGGAGGAGAAGAAAAAAAAAAGAAAAAGAGAAAAAAAGAATGAAGATAAGTCTGCAGTATGACACAAAAATGTTTGCTGACTATTCCGCCATAGCTTTGAATAAAAAATCATAAACCCTTTCTCACTGAAGCATTATTTGTAAGTACAAGTATATATTTTATAATTATCTGAGTGAAAGTGAACAGAAGTCAAGACAAATCTGTTTACATCTGCACATTACCATACCAGTCTTCAGCTGTATTTGTGAGCAACAGCCCCCAAATATCAGCATCTTAGAAATCTCAGAAAAGCCAAGTTAAATAAATTTGTAATGCATTGGTGTTCCTTTGGTAATTAATCTTTTCAAATGTCAAAGTAAAAATAGTTCTTTTTCTAATAATTTATATTTTTTTTCCTATTGAAAAGTTGAGAAAATAAATATTTTATGAACTGTTATTACTAGACTATTCAATATTCAACTTAGCACTTGAAGAACCTTATGTGTCTTTTGTCCAACTGACATACCAACGTGATTCTAACATATCCTTTCTCTCTCCATCAGAGTATCTGTAGTGAAATTTAGGTCAGCTGTAACAAAAAGTTTCTTCTTTCCTGAGCCATAGGATCTGTTCCTTCTATTGTGAATAATGTCATGCTCCTAGGAGTTGCAGGAAGAAAACCTGTCCTTTCATGTTTTTCACTGGGTTTTTTGTTCTCTGTTTTGTACTATATGACATTTCTATATGTATTTCATTTTATACTTCCCAAAACTTTAACAAACCTAAACAGAGTCAAGCTGTCACTGAAACTCTACATAGTCCTTCTTACTCCTCTCCCTTCTCTGAATGAACAACCTCCCTAACTAGTGGAGTAAATTCATAGTCTGGGTAATCAGGGCACTCTTTCAAAAATTAAGATCATTGGACCCAGGAAGGCTAAGGTTCCAGGTTTACCCAGCTCCCAAAGCATTATATGAATTCCTAATATTTTTTTTTCTTTTCTTTCTTTTTTTTTTTTAAGTACAAACTCTCCCACAAAACAAACAAAAATACACAACAACTCCCTATTTTCAATGAAAATTTTCAATGAATAAACTGTGTTTGAATAAATGGTGTTTGCCTTTAGACATTTCTGAGGCATTTAGTCTGGCCTTTGAGTTCTCTATCATTATTAGGTTCTTAGAAGGTTGTGAAACCTTGTACAATGAGATATTTTTGAGATTTAAAAAGATGAATTCTACCTCTGTCCCAGTTCAGGTATTTTTTCTGCCTGTGCTTTACTTACTACTTGATAGAATTTTTTTCTTTTTTTTTTTTAAGAGATTTGAGTACCTGGTAATAATGGTGTTTCTCGTTTCCTGTATCTGTTAGTTAACTTACTGATATGAGCTACATAACTGCTGAATACTTATAGCTGTAACTGAAAAATCAATGGATGATAAGATTTGAAGGAATGACATGCTACACAGAGTTAATACATAATACTGTATGCTTTATAAACCATCAGAGCATGTAATTTTAATTGGTCATTCAAAACTTACAGATAGTTTGACCTTAAAATATTGATGCTCCCATTCTTTATAGAAAGGGAATAGTATTATTTTTCTTATAACAGTGTTGTGAATATAAAATAGTTAGTGCTTGCAAATGTAGCATTTTGGTGGTGTATTAGTCCATAATTCTCTCTTCACAGCAGCGGTCACATAATGTGAGCTGAATAAATGAGATTCCAAATTGAACAATGTGTAGAATAACAATCCAAGTCAAAGGTGATCATTAAATCACTATATGGTCTCTAAGTAGATAGAAAAGTATAAACAGGTCATTAAGGCCTATATCACAATGCACATGCATGAGAAATTACCCAGCTCTGTAGATTCTAAACACTGTAGATTCTAAATGACTGGCTAAGTATAAGAATACTAAGGTTAGTTTATGATGGGATAAGGAGTTTCACAAGACATATGGGTTTGAAAAACTTGGCTGAAAAGGAATTAAAAATACATTTGGAATGCAGTTTGTGGTTAGACATGTGACTGTAAGTAAATGCCTCCATTGCTGTCTATATGAGTGATATATTTAAATTCCCACTATAGCTGATGGAGATCAGAAGCTTAATTCAGTTACCTAAGCATGGAAATAGTTGAGACATCTCTCAGATAATGACTGATACAAATCTGCCATGAAGCCTGTTGGAGACCTCATTAGTATGGCACCAGGATGACAACCCCTGTACCCTAGGGAATTTCAAATGGTATGAGACAGATGTGAATATGCTACAGGTAGGAAAAAATGCCACTATTTGATACAATGTCTGGAATTCCCAAGTTGCCTAAGTTAAAAAGCAACAGTTGGTCATCTAGATTCTAGCATCAGCATGAAATAAATCTTCTGTACTGCTTAAATTTAACATACTCCTTTTTATAGTCTTGGCCTCTGTACACTCTCAGATAACCTCACGGTGTTGGCAATATAACATGGACCAAGGATTCTTTTTTACAGTTGTTATGGGTAAGGGCATCTTGTTTTGGAAAATTAAGAGAAAGAACTGGTTTGACCTGAGCTATACCATGTCAGTTAGGTCTAGTCTCCTGTATTTTTTAGTTTAAATATGAAGTTGTCTGTTCTATTCACAATCCCTTAGTGGTTCTTCAGTGAAGATACTTTTTAAAGCACCTACCTGTTTCCATGATTAATAGAACTAAAGAACATGGAAACAGACTTTAGATTCCATTCCCAACTTTCAATGCTTAAACATAAAATCTCCTAACCCTTTGTCACAATTGAAAAAGAATAAGTTAGCAAACATAATCTCAGTAAAAGTATAATTTTTTAATGTCTGTTACTTCCAAGTGAATTGATGCTAATGCTATCTTCAGCAAGTTTGTTGTGCAGTTACCACACTAGAGGAAAGGTGTGTCATCCAGAAGGACCTTTCCAGGATGGAGAGGTAGCAAACCTCATGAAGTTTAACAAGGCCAAGTACAAGGTCCTGCACATGGGTTGAGGCAATCCCTAGCACAAATACAGGCTGAAAAATGCGTGGACTCAGAGGAGCCTTGCAGAGAAGGACTTGGGGTTATTGGTGGATAAAAAGCTGAACTTGAGTCAGCAATGTGCACTTGCAGCCCAAAAAGCCAATGGCAACCTGGGCTACATCAAAAAAAAAATTGAAGGAGGTGATTTTTACCCTCTACTCTGCTCTTGTGAGACCCCATCTAGAGTACTGTGTTCAGCTCTGGGACCCCCAACATAAGAGAGACCTAGACCTGCTAGGGGGTCCAGAGGAGGGCCACAAAGATGATCAGGGGCCTGAAGCACGTCTCCTATGAGAATGGACTGAGAGTTGGGATTGTTTAGCTTGAAGAAGAGAAGGCTCTAGGGAGACCTTATAGCAGCCTTTCAGTACTTAAAGAGGGCCTGCAGGCAAGATGGGGAGGAACTCTTCATCTGGGTGTGTAGTGATAGGACCAGGGGTAATGGCTTCAAACTGGAAGAGGTTATATTTAGATTAGATATTAGGAAGAATTTCTTTATTTTGTGGTGAGGCACTGGAACAGGTTGCCCAGGGAAGTTGTGGATGCACCCTCCCTGGAAGTGTTCCAGGCCAGATTGCATGGGGCTTTGAGTCTAGTGAAAGATATGGCCAAGGGTTAGAAACTAGATTAAGGTCTCTCCCAATCCAAACCATTCTATGATTCTATTCATATTAACTTAGCAAATATTTACCTAAGAAAAATTACTTGGATTCCTTAGTGGCTAATAATTCATAAGACCAGGTGCACTGTAGAAAAGATGTTTGTATTATGAAGAGAGGAGTCTATTGACTCCCTCTACTTAAATAACATCACAATTTCTTCCAAACTTCTGTCTGAACATGATACTATTATGGTTTAAATTCTTAGAGATAAGTGTGTAAGCAGCTAAAAGCATAGAACTCAACAAGGATTTGTGACCTTCTTATATATGAAGTTGCTTGAAGCTTGACAAGTCCAGTGTTTCTATCCAGCAGTACATAGTGTTATTGAGAAGGATAACTAAAGGGAGACAAAATGAGAATAGGAACATTTTTTAAGTGTTTGAGATTTTCAATTTATTTATTTTTTTTAAGATGAACAGTTCAAGCCTAATGTGTCCATGTGGTGTCGTCAAAAGTTAGAGGCTGAATACTGCCAAATGATCTACATGGAACATTTTAACATTTACTTTTCATCTCCCTGTGGATATATCTATTACAGGCCTTCTGATCAAGGGGAGGTTATTGCTGGCAGATCTTTAAAAACACTTTTCACAGAATATGAGAGCTCTTGATCCCTAAGTTGGGCTAGCTGACATCTAGAGGTCCCTTTCAACCCAGACATTTCTATGATTCTATTATTCTATGATTCTATTACAGGAAAATTTGAAATATTTAGCCCTGGTTGGAAGACATGTCCCACTTGGCAGTGGAATGGGGAAGAGAATCAAAAGGGTAAAAGTGAGAAAACTCATGGGTTGAGATAAAGACAATTTCTAGGTAAAGCAAAAGCTACGCATCAAGAAAAGCAGAACAAGGAATTTGTTCTCTACTTCCCATCAACAGGCCATTGTTCAACAATCTCCAGGAAAGCATGGCTCTGTCATGTGTAACGGTCACTTGGGAAGATGAATACCTGTTTTAGTTTTTGGTGGGATAGAGTTAATTTTCTTCACTGTAGCTAGTATATGGCTATGTTTTGGATTTGTTCTGAAAACTGTTATTAATATAGAGATATTTTCATTACAACTGAGAAGTGCTTACAGAGAATCAAGGCATTTTCTGCTTCTCATTCTGCTCCAACGGTGAATTGCTGGGAGCACACAAGGAGTTAGGAGGCAATACATCTGGGAGAGCTGATCCCTACTGTCTAAAGGGATATCCCATACCATATGGTGTCCTTCACAGCATAAAAAGGTGGAAAAAGAAAAAGCAATGGGGGATCCCTGAGTTTTCTCACTCTTACTCTGTCTTTATCTCTACCCATGAGTTTTTTCACTTCTGTGATTTTCTTCTCCATCCAAGCAGAGGGGAGTGAGCGAGTGGCTGTGTGGTGCTCAGTTACTGTCTGGGGTTAAACCACAATGCCATAACTCTAAGCATCTCATCTTCCCCTTTTCTCTTTCTTCCCCCAGCTTTTATAGCTGAGTATATCACATGTTATGGAATATCCCATTGATTAGTTGGGGTCAACTGTCCTGGCTGTGTCTCCTCCCAACTCCTTGTGCACTTGCATCTTATTCACTAGTCAAGCAGCATGAGATGCAGAGAAGGCCTATAAAATTCCATGCAAGGACTGCTCAGCAATAGCTAAACATCCCCTTGTTATCAAAACTGTTTATATCACAAATCCAAAGCAGCCCTTTACTAGCTACTGTGAAGAAAATTAAAACCTATCCCAGATAAAATCAGTGCAGTAAATAAATGATTTTTCATTTCTGATAGCTAAACTGGACAGTAAAAGAAAAAATATTTTGCAAAAGATTTCTTTTTTCTCTCTTCTCTTGATGTCTTTCCTAAAACAATAAGAGGGGGAAAAAATCCAGACAGAAAACCGGTAGAAATAGAAGTTGCTTTTCTGCAACACTTAGAGAACTGAGGTCAGAAAAGTAGTATGTAAATTGATCTTTCTCTTAGACATTAACTCAGTGCCTTCAGTAACTAATGATGCAGCTGACCTGTTTCAATGCTCTCTTTTGTAAGACTGTCTTACCACTCAGATGTTTTAGATTGTTTTTTTTCCACTAGAGCCTTTCTGCGTTGTGTAAATATGTCCATATATTTATCAGAATTGTTGTCATCAGTCTCCACTACTGAAGGAATGTTCAATGGTTTATCTTTGTAATATAATTTAATTAGGAAAGTGTAGGTAATTTGAAGATTTCTTATCTGACCCTACTGTGAATATGGTTTTGATATATTGCATTTAAATTACAGTTTTGGTTGCATGTATCCTTTACCAATTTATTGCACTGTAACTTAGGTAATTTATGTGGACAAAAGATATACATCTTATAGTCTAAGCCAAGAATTAATGATTAATATCACTGAAATCTCAAGAGTTTGATTATTTTTAATCCAGATGTATTTATTAGAGAAAATTAAATAAAGCAAATAAAATTGGAAAAAGAAACCAAACACCAAAACAGCCAAAATCAAACAAAAATGTCTCTCATTGACACTTTGGTTAAATTGCTGTGTTGACATTTCTTGTATCTGCTCCTTCTTTCTTCTGTTATGCTCACCCACTGCCTTGGTATGTCCTAAAGCTTATGTCCTCAGTCAGTGTGAGGGTGTGTTACACTGAGTTGTCAGCTTTATCAGTCCTTTCCAAGGAGAGTATGATGTTATGGGGGAGTGCTTCTTGCCCATGGGTCCATCTGGGACTATTTCTATACATTTTCTAACATTCCCTGTACTTTATTATTCTTCATGGCTCCACAATTCCTCACTGTATTGTTACAGTGTTAAAAAAATAAATAAACAAACAAATAAATTAAGAGCTTTATCAGCTTCCAGTGTTACAGTCCTTTACTGACAAACAATTGGCCATTACTGTCTTGTTTATTGTTCTAGGATTTCTGGTATCATGCTCACACTTTCAAAGTGTTTGTTGTCATCCCAAGTCTACACTTGTGTAAGTTGCTTTTTAATTTAGGGCTATGTAGAGTTTATTTTACACAAAATAACTGCTTGTATTACTATATATTAGTTGAAGATCTACAAAATAAAAAAAATAAAAAAGGCAGCAATAGGACAGCATCACACAAACACAGCTGTACTATAAAGTTCAGTTCTATTCACCTGGTCATTAGGCAATTGCTGTTGCTGGCAAACAAGCTAAAATAAAGTTCCAGCCAAGATCAGAGTAAGCACAGACACAGAAAATTTACCTGGCTTAGTTCTGAGGCCTCACAAAGTCAGCACAAAGACTGTGACCCGTTACTGGCACTGAAACTATCATATTTACCGGACTAGATGGTTGCAGCTCCCTCTGGCCAGGCTCCTTATTGTAGCCCTTTTCCGTGTATCATTTGGTTGTGCCAAAAAGTAGAAAACACTTTCAAAATGTTCACTATAATATGATTGTTTCCAGTCATCTGGTTGTTTTTGAGTATCTTGACTGCTGATCTGGTTTTAGATATCTTTATGGTTTCCTAGTTCCTGTGAGATCTTTCTAGTTCATGTTTCACTTAAATCTAGTGCTGAGATAAGGCATTTTGTGGATTTTTGAAGCTCTCCACCCATCTGCTCTAATACAGTTGTGGTCTTTTTATCAAACTTCCTTCTGGTCTGCCTATTTTATTTTTTTCAAATTTCCACAAAGATCTTTCATTAAACAGTACATTGCTTTTATTATTTCTGATATAAAAGTTAGTTTTGGCTTGTTAATAATGATTATGCTATTATTTCTCCTTTTTTAATGATTTCTCTAATTTGATTTATAATCATTCATTGTTTCTTCTTATGATTTTATTTCCTACATTATTACTGGACTTAGAATTTAGAGATTGTTCCTTCAGTGTTGGGGTTTTTTGTTTGTTTGTTTTTTATGGGTTTTATTTTGTGTTTAGTTTTGTTTGGTTTTTGCTTGTTTGTGTAGTGTTTATTTGTTTGTTTGGTTGGTTTTTGTCTCAGCATCTCATTTCTTGGTTTCTCCAGTTCTTAATTCTTGTCAGTATCCAACTGTGAAAGATACAGATTGACTCACACGACCAGTTAACAATCATCATCTTTTCTTCAAGTCCGTGCTGTCTTTCCACTTCCAACAGGAACTGAAATCTGTTCCTCAGTTTAAACTGCAATTTCTCACCATACTGTATTTTTCATCCATTTTCAGACTAGTTTCTTTGCTTTCTGTGTTAAGTTCACTCTTTTTCAGCTTTAGTTACAGTATATCAGTGCCAAGCCTTTGTCACTGCTGATATTAGCTGTGACATTAGCATGTTTTTGTAATTTGGATAGATGACATGATTTAAAAATTGATACAGGTATAATTAGTATGTGTTATTTATTGTTGTCGTAGTTTTTTATTTTATTATGCCATCTGGCAGGCTTTGTGCTTTTTTGTATAAGAAACAGTATAGTAAAAAAATAGGTCAAAACAGCAAGAACTATTCTGTGAATCTTTGATCATTGTTTTAGATATCAAGTCATATCAGAGGTTAAATATTGTTGGTCATACTGGGGATGAAAGTGATGGAACTGGTGTTTGACCTTCTATTATGCCCCTGATGGAACATCCTGCTGTAGAACTGACATCTTCAGGAATCTGTTCCACATAAATTACAAATATGAACAGACAAAATTCCACAAAGGGCTACCTCTGGCAGCACTTGACAGCACATGCCCAGACAAGAGTAAAATAACAGAGAACTCAGAGAAATGTTGTCGAATAATATTTTTCTACATCCCAACAGTCTGAAAAGTTAGAACCTCTTAAATCAGAAATGATCTTTGTGTCTATCCTACCAAACAATAAAGAAATGTTATCAAGATAATTCTAACATAATTTTGGTTACCATCGAATGTTAGAATATTCTGCTGAGCTTGCAGGTGTACTGCTGTCTCTGTCTGTCTGTGTGCTTTTCAGATGATTTATCATTGCTACCCTTATAGCCACTTAAGGTTCTTCTCCCTATTCCAGATATCTGGACATTTTATTTAAAATTTCAATAATGAATAAATGACTCAGATATACATCAAAAAACCCCACACATAATAGTGCTTTTATTTGTATTTAAAAAGGACCACAGTGCTGAATGAAAAGGGGCACTTTAATAAGTAATCATGCTCCAGGAACCAGATTAGCTATGTTTATGGTGACACAATCCATCTGATTTTATAATCAGTAACAGACAAATATAAATGCCTCTCTAGAAATATAAAAGACATGATAAATACAATAGTAGCAGTGATGTTACAGGGAAAAAAAAAAAAAAAGTTATTTTGAGACAAATACAGATTTCGCAAGTAAAACCAGATTTTGCCATTATCCTGAATATCAATGTCCATAGTGTTTTGCCAAGTAAGGTATCTCCTGACATTACCTCTTACTTGTAACCAAGTCCTTTGAGTGACTTCCAAGTCCACTTGGGTGTACAATTGACCAGAAGTCAATACAGTTACTCACAGAATAAAATGTTTTTTCAAATTGGAGCTGACACTTTTGGCATGAAACTTTTCACATAGTCTAAACCAGCAACTGACTGAAGTGTCACATTACTGTTTTCAAATAAATGTAAGGAGGTGAAGACTAAGTAACTGCATGATAACTAGCATTTGGAGAAACTGGTATACTAAAAGCATTTACAACAACCCATAATCGTATAAAAAGTGGGTTTTTTTTAAACCCAGCAAACAAAGTGTCATGAATACAACTATAAGGTAATTTGCTAATCATAATCTGCAATGTATTTATATGGCTCTAAACACAAGAGATTTTAAATTAAAACTGCAAATGAGAAGACATTACAGTGACATCAGTGACTAAGAGTCAAGAGGTCTGTCTGTATTAAACCTTGGTACTCCAAGATCACAATAGCAAAGACATCAGCTGTTTCTAAAATTCATTTTATTTTTGTATTAGCTGCCTGCTCAAGATCTCTAATATCCAAGTCTTTGTCACCATGATATATTTTACCTATTTGCTACTCTGATCACACACTGCCTATTCTCATCCTTGCCCCATAAACTGTGTAATCTGTTAAGACTGACTGTAGGAATTAAAACCCCCAGGTTGCAGCTAAATTTAGGATCACAATAACAGCTATAAAGATGCAATTCAACAAAAGTTGAGCAGCAAAGGCATAGTCTAAAGCAAGAAATTTAATCTACCAGAAAAAGTCCAGTATTAACAATTATTTGTTTCTGACATCACCAATGCTGTCATAGACACCAGTCAGACAACTGTCATTTCAGATTAGAAGCAGAAAGATAGTGCCAGGACTGCTGGCCATGCATCTGAAGCCCCTGTGAAGTTGTCATGAAAGGATATAGAAATCTGATCCTTATCTCTTGTTCTGTCTTAGGTAACGATGAGTTAACTCTATTGAGCTTCTGACATGCAAAGAAAAAGAGTAAGTATTTAGAACTCACAACAAAGGTGACATATGTGTAGATGTGCATATCTGAATGATTCATCTCATTTTAAAACACATCTTTAAAATAATTTGGATTAATTAAGTTCAAGAAGTCCCTTATTTTTTAATTAATTATAAAGTCAGGCCAACCAGATCCAGTACAGGTGCCTACACAACAGTTAATATGAGGTGTTATGAATGCAACTTCAGGTGTCTAAAATTATGGAAATGGTACAAAATGTGCAGTTCTGAAATCATAGGGAAGCAGAAAAGTCTGTCGTGTTTTTCAGTGTGTTATACTCCTAGTTTTCACTGAGGAAGACAGATCATTAGTAACATCTGCCCTGAATTAATGACACTGCTCACATAAGCAAGTATATGACAAAGATTTACAAGAAGCTCTTTCAAGAACCTTTCATCTAATTACAAACTTTATGGACATGTAATGTATACTTATAGTGAAGTTGACAGTGTTATTTACATAAACTTCCCAAAGCAATTGTGTAGATGATTTTTTTTTTCCCTATCCTGACAGGAATCAAACACGAATGTATCATTTCTGGGGAAAATATTTTGGGATAAAGTATTTTATGAGAAGGTGGGTAAAAGTTGACCTCCTTACCCTTTAATCCATCTAGTTGCAAATAGTTCAGAATACAGAGGGCCAGAGCAAGACCATGAGTCTATACAGCAGACTGATCTGAAGGGAGTACCCTGGCTTCTGATTCCTGTTTTCAGGACTACTTATGCTTTTTACATTAAGGAGAAACTGTCTTAAAAAGCCAAAAATCTCCCTCCTCTATGCCACCACCACAGAAAAAAAATCCAAACATACAACAAAACAAAGCCCAGAATATATAAGTACAGAATGAAACTCTGATTTCAGTATGAGCATTGACACACTCACCAAACTTATGCACATTATGATTCTTAATTAAAATATGCTTAAGAGATTCTACAATCCAGTTCTCAAGGTTGGTCATGGTTTCTAAATTCTGGGCTATTAAATGAAAGATAGGAAGTAACAACTTCTAATCAGTTATTTCAAAGAAAAAATGTGTGAAAGTGTAAAGGAATATTCTGCATTCTTGATCTTACAGAAGTGAAGATACAGCCTTGCAAATCTGATTCAGGTGCTAGATTTGTGGAAAGAGACAATGATTCAAACATTCCCTGGAGCCCGCATCTTCTAATAACTAACTTTAGAGAACTTTTTGACCATCTCAGATGATAAAATCTCTTCCAGCACTAAGAATAGCAAACAATAGGTTTGTACTCTACTTTGAGGGATATGCAGTAAAACATCAATGAAATCTTTGTACAGTCCCATATGGTGTTGATATCACATGTAGAAACAACTGGACCTGAGTTACTGCATTTGAAACATAAGTGACTACAGCTTGTAGCATAAATCGCAACCAGCACATTTGAAACATATCTGGAAGAGTTTTCAGCCCATCTGCAAAAAGCTCTGAAGCAATATCCTGAGCACTTTTAGGATCTAGCAGTAAATTACACACTATATCAGGGCATATATGCGTGTCCTGCACAGGCACCTATATATGCATGCAATTTTGTGTGTGTTATAGGAGGGAACTTCCTTCTTAGCTTGGAGCTAGCTAGACTGGACCTTTAAGTTCGAAACAATAACATGATCTTCTTGACTTTTATTAGGGTTTTATAGTGAAGGGTGGACAGAAGTGGTTTTATGGTGGTTTCTTCTGTCCTTTTTTTCTTCCAGGTGATTTTAATGGTTATATTCAGATGGCATTTATTACATTAGTCTAACCTTCTGAGTTAGAAAATCAGATTACCACCATGCCTTGGTATTGTGGTTCACTCAGACATAAGTACAGGCAAATACGTATTTCTAATGTTAAAGTAATTATTACCTAGAAATCTCAAAGTAACCAAAAAAAGTAAAAATGTTAAGGCAAGTTTTAGAATATGCAAAAGCCTGAATACATATATAATACACAATACATATAAATATGGGCTTTTATGTAGTTT
This sequence comes from Megaceryle maxima, assembly GCA_024605025.1. Classification (NCBI taxonomy): domain Eukaryota; kingdom Metazoa; phylum Chordata; class Aves; order Coraciiformes; family Cerylidae; genus Megaceryle; species Megaceryle maxima. Next base: position 4,628 of record JANHGN010008105.1, on the reverse strand, counting down.
CCTAATTATTTACACTCTGACCTGGGAAACCCTCCAAATAATATGGGTTTGTTCTAATCAGTGAAGACCAAATAGATATGACAAGTTACAACAAATCCACCTATGAACACAGAAATTGTATAAAAATAGCCTCAATATAAATTAAAAATGTAGTAGAATGTCCATAGTCTCAAAGACAGATAAGGTTTGTCTGGAGAATACCACATAATTTTCAGGAGATATGGTTACCATATGCTTGAATAATTCTGATGTGTAAAACACTTCCTCCAAACCACCCCGCCACTCCCCTCCTCAATATATAGATGACTA
>JANHGN010008104.1:26230-36420 GCA_024605025.1 Megaceryle maxima | reverse complement strand
GCCCAGGTGAATTGTGTAAGCTCCGTAATTTTCCGTTCCCCCCCGGATTAGAGTTGGGATTGTGCGTGGCGTTCTTAAAGGGAAAAATAAAGATATTCGGCCCCCCCCCCCCCCCCCAGAGGAGAGTACAGCCGTGTGGGCTACTGCTGGGGCTGCGTGGGCTACCAGTGGTCTGCAGGAGGGACGGGGGGCATTCGGAAGAGCCTTGGGTCTGATGCACGCTTTGGATTTTAGGCAGTGTCTGTTCCCTGCTCGCTGGAGTTAAAAGAGCCAGTTTGAGGTCACGGTGCTGGTTCTGCTGGTGGCTGCTCACTGGGTGAGCACCCCCTTGGGGGTTAATTTTGGAAGCGTGTCCCAGGTCCGGGCAGGCAGATTGGTCTCGCTCTCCTGTATTATGCAACTCATTGTCCATATTCCTTCCGAGCTCCAAGTGTAAGAGGTTTAGGTGTGGATGGAGGGACGCAGAGTTCTGCTCGCGGGTGGAAATAGCTGATGGAAGAGATCCCACTGAGGCCGGTTCCCGTTTCCTGGCATTCGCACGGAGTCCTGGCCCTGGCTCTGGGAGGGAGCACACTCGGGGTTCTGAAAGGGCGAAGCTAATCTGGAAATCACTTTATTCCTTGCGTGCGGTTGAGTCGCGTACGCAGCTTTGCCCTCCTGGCTCTGCAGCGTTGTTCCCATCCCTGCCTTTCTCCCATCTGAAGGTAGGAGATTAATCCCGTGGTTTCAGGTATTGACTTGACTTCTATTTCTGTGGCGTAATCCGGCGATTTTGATTTGTGTGCGAGGAATGGGATTAAGGGAAATAGCCCCTGGCAGCTGGCAGAGCTCTGCTGTACCATGGTGAGATACCAGAACCTCTTATCGTACCTACGCACCGGCCTCCTCGGAGTTTGGCGAACCTGTTCTGTGGAAGGCAAAGCTTTGCTCGTGCCTCGGCGCTGCCGCTGCTGCCCGCGAGGAATTGCAGCTAAAATTGCAGTCGGTCTTTTGTGGAAACCCAGGTTTTATTCTGCCGTGGTAACTGCAGGCAGCTCTCCGGCTCGGCTGGAGAGGTAAACTGCGTTTCCAGGGTAACTGGGAAGTTGTTTAGCTGCTTCAGAAGTACTTTTTGCCAGAATTGAAGGTTGTTGGTATTCTCTTTCTCATCTCCCTTCCATAAACTAGGAGGCTTTGCATTGTGTTGTTTGGTTTTTTTACAACCACATGAAAACATTATTTTTTCTTTGTTTTCCTGTGACGTTTCTCGGGTGTGGTGGGGAAACCCAGAAGGTATGGCAGAAATGCTAATGAAGTTGCCTGGCAGCTTAATCTGGGTAAAGACCTTTTCCAAAAAATCTCTCAAGAATGTATAAACTGGTTTGGGGTTTTTTTGCCACTTTTTTTTTTCCTTTAGCTTATTTTTTGTTATCGGTAGGATATTTTTTCCCCTGTGCCTTTTTCTGTAAAAGTTGTCAAGGATATTTGTTAGCAAGTGAATCTAGAAAGCCTTTCTGCTTTAGAGCAATTCAAGAGGGAGGAATTCTCTGTGAAGACACAGCCAGTAATTCCCTCTGGACAGGCGGATAGTTTGTTGAAAATGTACTTGTAAGCTGTCGTCCGATCTTTCAGACGATGCTCTGAACTCGCTCCAAGCTAAACGTTTCTGTTCCAGTGTGTCAGCCATAGACCAGAGTGACTCTAGAGTGGCCTAGGATGGAAAGCCTCTAAAAGAAGTCAGCCCAGGACTGTTTTCTAATTCAGATACTTGTGCTTGGGTGTTTTGTTTGTTTTGGTTTTTTTTTCTTTTATGATCTCATTTTATATCGGCACTAAATGACGTGGATGTGGCTGGTACGAGCTTTGTGCTCACGCTGCGGTTCTGGAGCTGAAAGGGCAGAGAACCCATCTGCTCTCTCCTGACCTGGGCTCTCTGCTGGCTACGTACCAGTGGGTTAGGAAAAGTTTAATGTCTCATGATTAAACAACTTATTACCTCTGATCCTTGACATACTGAGAGCTGTGTGTAGTGATCACTGGGGTGTTTGGTTGGGTTTGGTGTTGTTTTTGTTTGTTACTTGTTTTGGTGTTTTGTGCTTTGTTGTTTGATTTTTGGTTTGTTTTGGTTGGTTTTTTGGTTGTTTTTAATACCTTTTCCAATCGTGTGTGATCTTGGATGCTGCTGGAGCCCCTCGTGTATCTGCAGACTCATCTGACAGCAGCAATACTCCTCCTGGGTGCCTGGCTTCTCCCAGGGGAAAAAGCAGATCTTTTCCCAAGTCGTAACTGACCTTTCAAACATAGATCTGAAATTCATTCAATAAACGTTCACCAGCCCTTAGTAACTGCTCTGTGGGCTGTAGGGGGAACTGAGACCACATGGGAAAGAAGGAAGTCCTGAGCAGCAGGCCCCTGGTGGAAGGTGGAGGGAGAGCTCAGGTGTTCTGCCTCTTGGGCTCTGTGATTTATTTTTTTTTTTTTAATTTTTTTTTTTTTCCTTGGGTGTTGTCCTGGACTCTGCTCCATTCGTGCTTAGGTTTCTCTGGCTACTAGATAATTTTGAAACCAGTCCTGTCACTTCCCATCTCTTTCACATGTGCCTGGTTACTGTAAAGGGGAAACCAAACTCGCTCTCGGTGGTGCAGAATGTGCTGCTGTGTTTGCTGCTTTGTCCTTTCCTCCAGGATAGTTCACGTTGCATCTTTGCTCACAGAGCTTTCTTCTGGTGGGTTTTCCCACTGTCATCAGAATCGAGTTGAGAGAAGTCCTGGTGATTTCCCCACCCCCCCGTCCTTCTGTTTTTAAATCGCGGCAAGAAAACTTCCCATGGTCTGGAAAATTGCAGTGTAGTGGTGCTTGAGTGGAACACCCTGCAGATCAGGGACCCAGGGCTCAGGGTCACGTTTGAGAGGATTATTCCGAGCATGTCAGTTAAGGATGTGGTACAGTTGTGGCTGCAGAAAACCACCTTTGCCTGCTCACGGGTTTAGAAATTGTACTGGTTTCTTAGTGAGGAGTCTGGTCTATTGGGATTTTTCTGTGAGACTTGGTGTGTTTTCTCAAACTGATACTCTACATGGATCAGGAGCTTGGTGCTGCTCGCTACCCTTTGGCCAAGGGCTTTGTTGCACTGAGTGTGTGCTGGGTAGCTATTTAAAAATGGGACCAGTATAAGGAGGGGTGGGTGAACACACGGGTGTCCAAATGCAAGTGTGACTGTACGGATAGCACTAGTGGGAAGCTGACTCTTTCAGAGCCTGGCAGATTCACATGATGCTGTTGGTTGTAGGGAGATACTCATTGTCTTGGCTCTTCTGCTGTTTTATGTTATTAATTTCTTTCTTGACACCGGCGCAGCCTGTTGGGGCTCCTTGTTCAATCCTGAAGCAGTGGGTGGCTTTGGGGAGCACTACATTGAGTGCCCCAAACCAGAGACGTTCAGGGAACGGGAGATCACGCTGCGTTGAGTGAGCCTGGAGTAAAGCAGGTAACCCTGCAAGCCCAGGCGTGCTGCTGGTGCTGTGAGCACAGCCTGTATCACTTCTGTGGGTCTGATGCACAAGGGTGACTAGAACCCGAGAATGTTGCAATGTTTTAGGTGTGTGTGTTGGTTTGTGTGTAGGTATCACCCAAAGATGTTGTATAGAAAAAAAAAAAAAAAAATCAACACAAAAAACCCCAGACCTTTTGCTTTTGCCTCAGAACTCTAATTTCCGTGAAGACTCCCTGGTTGCAGCGGTAGCTTTTGTGGTGCAAACCACCACGTGGTTGTCTGGAGTTTTCAGGCAAAGAGCCTGGAATATTAGTGCCAGGAGAGCTGTGGAATCTTCACTCTGAGGCTGGTGAGGCACTGGCGCAGGTTGCCCCCGGAAGCTGGGGATGCTCCTTCACTGGATGAGTTCAGATTCAGGTTGGATGGGGCCGTAAGCAACCTGGTCTAGCAGGAAGAGTCTCTGCCCATGGCAGGTTTGTTGCAATGAAATGATCTTTAAGGTCCCTTCCAAACCAAATGATTCCATGATTCTGTGAATTCCCTCTGCATCAGGCTAGGCTTGAATCCTAATCACAGCCCTTCCGAGTGACCGCAGACCTGGGTGATTTAACAGGTCATCAGAAGACATCGCGCTCGATGCGCCTGCCCTGTGCTGTTGAGCATACAGGCTTCTCCTAAAACCACCCAGGAATCTGCTCTCGGGTTGCCCGTGTACGTGTCTCCAGCGAGCCACGACCGTGCGGAGCTGATGCTGAGGAGATGCTCCCTGCATTGAAAGAGGTCAAGGAATTTGTTTCCTTTCCTGGATTGACTTTCAGGAAGTTTGAAGGTCATGCATGAACTTTCCTCTGAACTCTCAGGCCTTTCTTTTGAAGCTGTGCTCTAGCAGTACTTTTTCTAGGAAAAAAAACTGAACAACTAAACTAGTAACACATCAATCCCCCAGCAAGTCAGTCAGTGTTTGCTGGAACGGGTCTGCTGTGGGTGAAGTGGCTTTTTATGCACCGGAGACCTTTCTGTATCTTAGGTTCTGTTAAGTGTCAGGATAAACAGATTCTTAAGAAAACCTGGCTGTTGTGTTTTGGCCAAACACGCCAAATGTAGTGTAATGAGCATTCTAGCTTGATGCAGCTATTGGCTAAAAAAAAAAAATTAGTAATGCTTCCCTGTTTTGTGTTGTTTTGTTTTTTTTTTTCCTCATGACTGAACATGAATTTACGCTGTATGACCTGAACATCTGGTCAGAAAGGGCTATGTAGGGCTGCTGGATGATGATGCTCCTCGGGTTTAAATAATCTAGACTCTTAAAAGAAGTATACGTCTGCAAACAGCTTAATCTTCAGATTCGTTTCTCACGCCAGGGTGCTTTATTTTCTAGTTTCCCACCGTCCTGGGTTTGTTCTGGAAATACCTAATGCTGGCACTTCTGCAGGCCAGGAAGCCTCCAGACAGCTTTCCAACCTGTTTGGGAGTTATTTTTCAATGCACCTGTATAAATGGGAGACTGTTAGTACATATTCTCACTGTTGTCAAATACTTCACAATGAAACAACAGGACATGAATTTTCTTTTTATTTACTTTTTTTTTTCCTCTTCCATCTCTATAAACACGAGGGGAGGAAATGATTCTTTTTTTTTTTTCCTTCGGTTTGTGTGGCTGCAGTGATGCAATGTGAGCAGTCTGGGATTATTATCCGAAACGTTGCTTGTTTTTTGTTTTGAGTCACGTCCCATGAATGTGCATTCAAACCCCGGGGAGGAGGGGGGAAATCTGGGCTCCTTTAAAGCACTTACAGAGCCGTTCATTAAAAGTTCGTATCAGAATTAAGTGCCAAAACTTTCAGGTTTGGGTCATAGTAAAGCTGCTTCGTGCCTGAAAGAAGATAAGTGTTGCTCTTGAAGCAGTGTGAGAACTGAAAGCTTCTTACTATTGTAGTAATTATGAGTCAGGATGGTCATTAGCCTGCTGTAACAAGTAGAAAAAGATAACCAAGCCTTCAGCAACTGAATTATCTACAGAGCTCGTGTGGAGGGAAAACTGCTGCGTTCCAGCAGCTCCTTCAAAGAGCGTACGTCTGCAGCACACCAACGGCTTGAGCTCTGGTCTAATTTCTACCTATTTTACAGAATTACTGAACTCTTTTTAGTATTTTATTTTTTTTTACTTTCTCCTCTCGAGCTCAGAATACCCCTTTGATTTGGTTGGGGGCTGGGGAGCGTGTTGGATGAGCCCCAGGCGTGACCCACTTACAGCCTGGCAGCAAAGTCCCCGCGCTCCGGCATCGCTGCGCAGCGAGCGAAGCTTTGAGCGTGGCCAGCCCTGGAACAGACCGGGCAACCACGACCTGGCCGTGGGCAGCGCCGGCAGGCAAATGAGATGGATGGCAAAAGGAGAAGAAAAAGGCAGTTGGCTGCGTTTTGTTCTTTAAAACACCAAAGTTTGACCTGGTGGGGTAGAGGTGGAGCAGCGAGGGTGCTAACGTTTCATTTTGTTAGCTTTTCCTCTATTTAGTAGTTAAAAAGAGCTTTGCCCTTCGTCGTTTCTAAGCTGCCAGTGTTGTAGTGAAATGCATGAAAATAGGAGGAAAATAGGAGTACTTGTGTGTGGTTTTGCTGAGGTGAACAACTCCATTGCCATACACATCAGCCCCTCCTGTTGCTATTTTCCCAGTGACTATGTTGTTTTGTTTTTCTGGTCTGAGATTTTTAAATTTGTGCTTTCTGTGCCTTTCAACAAGTGGCATTAATAAATGTGAACGTCTAAAACTCGTTATTCCAACTGCTGTAAAGCTAGGATGATCTTTATTTTATGGTGTTGTCAGGAATTTGCAAGACATAAATAGGAATGGAATTTAAGTGTGTGTTTATTCCACTCTCCTAATGAGCTGAGGCTTCAGCTTGGATTAAGTCTGGCTGCTCGTTCAATCCATAGTATCAGTGACTCTTGGTGGGGAGCGAGTTGTGCCAAAATCTGCGAGGGGTGTTTATCTGCTGCGAGTACGTTCAGCCATACAAGGCTGTCGATGGACAAAGCGGTCTCATCTCTAACGAAAGCAAAGCCACGGTGCATTTTTAAGCAGAGTTGGAATTTTTAGCCACCACAGTTGATATTTCATGAGAATTCCTTGTTGAACCAAAGGAGCACAAGATGCCTTTCTAAACAGGGTGTTTATGCTGGAGTTGCGCAGCTCTGCTGGCTTGTGCCTTTACTTGGAGACCTTCAGGAAATGTCCCTCTCTTTGTTTATTATTTGTTGTCAAACAGTGCTCTCTACTGCATGGGCACTACTAAATGTCAGACAGCCGTATAATCTGCCCTTGGAATGTTTTAAGCAACGTGATGGTTGCAAACTCATCTAAATATCATCCTCCTCTTGCAGCTCCCATGAAATGCTACAGGGTTTTTCTTTTGCTGGAGCCTACAGCAGCAGCTGTGTCCAAGAAGAGAGATCTTGATTTATGCAAATAATACGAAGTATTTCTAAACCATGTTTGAATTAAAGTATCTCTTAATTCTTACTCGTTGTCGTAATGCTCAGTTTATGTTCTTCCCAAAACGAGTAGTTAAAACATAAAACCAAACCAATAAAAATCCCTGCAGCTCTGTGGTCGCTGCTTGCAAAGCAGAGGTTAAAAGAGTTGATTTGATGGCAGTAGAGTTTCTAGTGCAACTTCAAACCTGTTACTCTCCTGAATATGGCTGTACCTGGAAGGCAGGAGGTGGCCACGCTTTCTGCGTGGCAGTGTGAGGCCGTGGGGCAGGTTCCCACACGTCTGACCCGTTCTCGCTGAGTTTGAGAGGGCAGCGGGTGCTTTCTTGACCCCTTCCTTCACTGCGTTGAATCACGGCGCACGTGGGAAGGGCCGATCGATAGCTGCAGCTCAGCATTTCAAGGAGGTCAGGGAAGCCGGTTTCTGCGTGGTGAGCATTATGCTAATTGGGTTGTTAAACGTATCGGAATCGCGCTTCCTTTTGCTTCTGCAGCGCTTGCGGATTCCATCGGAGCCTCTGCTCCGCGCCAGGAGTGCAGGGGGGGTGGTTTTGGGCCGGGAGAAGCTTTCTTGTCCGCGCTGTTGTCATCGCGTGCAAGCCACGTGTCTGCAGGCCTCGGCTGGAACCGAGCTCTTTCCATGGAGTATTTGCTTAAATAGCGCGGCTGTCGCGTCGGTGCTTGTGCCTGAAGAGGAGCTCTGAGGAGCCGATGTGCTGGCGGAGAGCTTGACGCCTTGTTTAGGATGAAATACGTATCTTCCTCTCCCAGAGGCACTTTGTGCTGGGATGAGAGGCTGGGGTAGGCTAACGGCCGTATCAACCGAATTGACTGTTAGTGCGCGTGCGAAGATGAAAGGAGGGTTTGAAGCAGAATGCCCGACCTAGGCCCTGTTACCGACCCCCTCCTGCAAATGACTCTAAACCTTTTCTCTCCTATTTGGTCCTGATTCCTAGGAATGTGTATTCGTTTTGTTTCCTAACCAGCATCCGTAGAGCTTCCTTGTGAAGTGTTAAAGCACACGGGGTATACGTCTAACGTCGTGATCGCACAGCGTGACGTGCTCGTTGATACCGGGCTGTCGCACGCAGTTATTAGTTTTGAACTCGGTTTGGTTTTTGTACTGTAGACAGACAGTTGACTGAGATGGTTTTTGCACAAGCTTGGCTCTGTAAGGAGCTGGTTGGTGTACATTTAAAATTGTCTCTGAAAGTCTCGGCTCTGTGGAGTTTTTCTTTTTTTTTGGTAACAGCTTTAATTGCAGATTAGTGCACCTTCAAAGTGCTGCCTTTACTGGTGCTGAAAATTACTTTGAGATTAAAGATTTTGCCACCTTTTCTGGTCGGCTTGTGCTTGTGTGTCTGTTGTGTTCTTTCTAATAACGCTGGAATGTTGAACTCGGTGGTACTGCCGCTGTCGAAGCGTCGTCGTACCTCGGGGTGACTGGAGACTTCCCACGAGCTCTTACCTTCAGCAGTGTGGAGAAGGAGGCAGTGAAGCAGATGGCAGGTGGGCATCTGGAGAGCTTTAAGACAGTAAGAGCATGCGTTGGAAGGCAAAGGATGCACTGGGACACTTGGCTGTCTGGCAGCGTCCTGCTCGGCTGCTCCCGGCTGTGGGGTCGGTGCCAGTCCCTGGCGTTGCTTTGAGTGTGGTGGCCACTGCCAGGGCTTGATGGGCTCTGGCTGCGGAGCTCTCTGACGTGTTTGAGACGTGGGGGAGTAACTGCTAATGAATTGGAGAGAGTCAATTGCTGAACTTGTCTTCAGAGCTGACTAGAGAACGTAGGGTTGGCCAGATTGGATGGCTCTGCCCTCGACTGTGTCTGGAGGGGACTGCAGAGGAGGCTGGAGTGAAAAACTTGAGGCATGAGTGTGTGTGTTAAACTAGATAATTAACAGAAGGTTGTTTGTAACTCTTTAAACCACTGTGCAAGACAGCGCTTACAAGAAGTTGGGCTGGCTCTTATTAGCATCAGGATCTGTAGGGTTTGTCATCTTGCTGCAAACAAAGAGGCCACACGCTGCCTGAGCGTTGGGCAGCGTTGGTTGGGTAGATCTCTTCTCCCATCCTCTCGGTCTGGTTTGTGGTTTTTATCATTGTGGCTCTTGAAGGCTTCTGGGGAGGGAACCTCAGGTTGGTCAGTTTGATTCCTGGGCAGAGCTTGTGTCCAGTAGTTCAGTATCGTCTGTCCGTGGTACGCTGGTTGGTTTGAATGTGATGAAATGGAAGGAAAAGAAGAAGAAAAAAATTTAAAATGACTCATTCTTCATCCCTGAGCAGACACCTGGTTGTCTGTTAGCTCACCAAGTCTCCAAACTGTAGATTCCTGGAAACAGAAAAGAAATAATATTTTGTGCCTGTGTTGTTCTGAAGCATCTCCTGCTGGTCACAGTCTCCTGGAAGGTGCTGGGAAGTGTGGAGCTGTGATTTCCCTTGCCAAGCGTGCTACCAACTTGAGGAAGCCAAAGCTAAACTTGCCCTTGGACTGGCATGGCTCCTGTTCCGCCGATGCTTTGATCAGATGGGGTTCCCCCCGCAGAGACTCTGGGTCTGGTGTCAGTTCCCTGCTGTTCTCAGCATCGTTCCACCGCCTGAGCCCGCAGATCCGCAGCAGAAGGGCGGTGAGGCAGTCGGCTCGGCAGGCTCCCCGGTGCTGCAGGACTCGCCGTGCTCCTGAAGCTGGTGGACGTGTCTCATGCCTTCCAGAGACGTCCAGTGGTATCAGCAGGGAAGCCAAGCCCAGGGTAGGTCAGTCCTGCCTTGCTGTGGGGCTTTCTGATGCAGGACTGGAGAGAGGCAGGGATCTGGGAGAACTCCTGGTGTTCTGGTTTTGGTTGGAGGTTTTTGGTTGAAGGAACCTTCCAAAAACTTTGCAAATATGATTTTTTTTTTTTTTTTTTCCCCCCCTAAGGTCATTGCAAGATGATTCTTAGGCTACTAAAATGCCACTAAAATTCCTTCTTTGGGTGTGCCCTGAGGGTCAGGTGGTGGGGCTGCTGTAGTACTGGTGTGAGTGTGGCTGGGTGGGTGTCATTGAGGGCAGCTGCTCGGTCTGGGCGCTCACTGGATGAGCTGTTGAGAACATACCTGTGGTCTTTCATCTCTGCCAATTTTTGTGAGCTCCAAAATATGCCTGTTTGGTGATGATAATTCATTATTATCCTGCCACAAAATGTAGGTGGTCCTTGCTCTGTGCTACATGCTCTTTGACAGTGCCTGTGTTCT
>JANHGN010008104.1:0-26130 GCA_024605025.1 Megaceryle maxima | reverse complement strand
GGACCTGGTGGAGCAGGGCCAGAGGAGCCCCAGCAATGCTGGGAGGGCTGGAACCCCTCTGCTGGGAGCCAGGCTGGCAGAGCTGGGGGCGTTCAGCCTGGAGAGGAGAAGGCTCCAGAGAGACCTTCTGGGGGCCTTTCAGTATCTGAAGGGGGCTCTGAGAAAGCTGGGGAGTGATTTATTACAAGGGCTTGTAGCAGTCGGATGAAGGACGATGGCCTCAGTCTTGAAGAGGAGAGATTTACAGTAGAAACTAGGAAAAAATTCTTCACTCTGAGGGTGGTGAGACCCTGGCACAGGTCATGCAGGTCCTCTGTGGATGCTCCATTCCTGGATGTGTTCAGGACCAGGTTGCACGGGGCTCTGAGCAACCTGCCCTAGTGGGAGGTGTCCCTGCCCGTGGCAGAACAGATGGAACTAGGTGATCTTTTAGGTCCCTTCCAACCCAAACCACTCTCTGATTCTATGAGTAAAAATGTTAGCACTTTTATGTGTCTGAACTGTTGCCTTTCTATTAATATGTGATTTATTTTTTCCCCTTTCTGTGCTTTCTCAAGCATGTAGGGAGCTGCATTGTTGTAGTCACAGAGCTTCTAGGTAGCTTGTTAACCAATAATTCATTACAGGCCTTGATTTCGCTGCGTAGTCTGAAGAACAAGGTGGCAAACGTGTGTGTGCAGGTCTGAATTCTTGGCTTAACCACGCTTTTGTTCAGAGAGGGGAAGAAACTGGTGTCACTGCTCTGATTCCTCCTGGCTGTACAGAGCCCGCTGATGCTCTGTTCCCTTTGGATCCCTTTTGGAGGAAGGGAGAAGTCTTCTGTGGGTTGTTGGTAACAACAACCTGCTAGCGGGTGACAAAAACACAGGAGCAAATTATCAAACCAGCCAGTGTTTCTGAAATGAGTAATTGCAAATAATAAAACATCTGAAAGAAAGCAACGACTTTAAGACTATTTCCTGCCTATGGGAAAAGCTCGAGGTGACCACTGAAGGACCAACAGGAGCCTTATGATCAAGGTAGCAGCAGGAGCTGCTCTGGCACATCAGGCATTCTTGAGATAGCAGCTTTTTTATGGGTGTGCAGCTCGGGGCGGGTTCTCGATGCCTGGCAGGAGACAGGACCCTGCTGCAGTGACATCCCCTGCCCAGATTACTGCTGGGTGGGCTGTACAAGGAAGAGATCAAAGAGCCATCTGAAAATTGTGAACAAACTGAGAGGCAAAAAGATGAATTTCAGCGTATGTAATTGTCTCGTAGAGCAGGGGATGACATGAGTGTTTTTTGACCCGGAGAATGACAAATGCCACCCAGTATTTTGCTTTTATAACAATACTTCATTGGATCCAGAATAGATCCACCCACCTCTCGCTAGTTAACTGATTGATGGATTATTTATTTTATAGGATGTGAGTGGAAACTGTAATCTGATGGTCGTGTCCATTTGAGTTTGAGTTTTAAGGGCTCTGTCTGTATACTGGAAGGCATAACTAGAGTCAGATGAATCTAGCTTAAGATTGTTAATAATTGACTTGTTCAAAGTGGGGTCATCTTTTATGCAAAGCTTTTGAATTGCTGCTGTAGGAGCAAGAGCTTGGGCAAAGGAGGGTTCTTATCAGCTAATCCTCCCCGCGCCGTGCACGGTGCCGGGTCAAACAGCTGGGACCGGTGTTTTCCCTGCGGGGTGGCGTTGGCTGCCAGAGCTGGTGCTGAAGGTGGAGTTTTCACCGTGGTCAGGCCGTTGCTGAGCGTGCTGGAAAATTTCACCCCAGAGCTGATGCCAATGACATGTAAACTCAAGTCTGATTTTAATTCTACTATTCCCTCCTGTTTTGCCTTAAATATTTTTGGATTATGGGGACCAGGTGAGGGGGGGGGAAGGTTGATCATGGAAACTCCCCTGTATTCACGCTCCCAAGAGAGACATGTTGGGATCTGCTTCAGCTGGCACACAAAAGGAAGCCTGTCTGAAGCTGAGGTTTGTTCTGTCTGTCAGTCCTGTGCCTGCAGACCCCGGGACTCGGGATGGAGATCACAGACTGGTTTGGGTGGGAAGGGACTCTGAAGCAGAACGTGAACATTCGCAGCAAGAATAGGCAACGATGAGTTTCTTTAGCTGGGTGAAGGTGTACAAGTGGCACAATCCATTAGAACATCCTTGCTCAGAGTATTTTGACTGTGGGTGGCACATGCTTCTTGTGAATGAGTCTTTAAGCCGGTGACTGCAGCTTCAGAATCGGTCCTTGAGGACAAGCGCAGGTATCGCACTAACGCGGTGTAGATCCTCCCTACGAAAGAATCTTCCTGCTCAGCCCTCAAACACAGATGTTATTCACCCCACGTGTATTGGACTGGGGCTGTGCTGGTTGCACAGCTTGTCCCCTGGGCAGGCACTGGCCTGTACGTGGGTCTCGGCAGCCGCGTGTTGCTGCATGGAGTGGTGATGTTCTCCCTGCTGCCCACGGCTCTGGTTCTGCTCTGCCTTGTGAGCAAGCTGTGCTTTCCTCAAAGACACTTTCCTGGTCAGGTAGTTGCTGCTCTGTAATAGTTGTTGGCAGTGGCCGTCCGGTGGCCTGAGCTGACTTTGAACACTCATGGTGAGAACAAATCCAGAGGAGCATGCCAGGAGGAAAGCTGTCCTCATTAGGGAAGCCATGTAGCTGAGCTCTGCCCAGGTGGTCTCTCTTGGGGAAGATGCCCATAGGTATAATTTTTAACCTGTAATGATTATTTTTGGTCTTCTACCCCATCACCTTGTTTCCTTTCACCGCAATTTTACGGGTTGGGGTTTTGTTTGGCTCATGAAAGCGCCGAAGTGATGATCTAGCCTGTTGATGATGGTGCTCCAGGGCCAGTGGCCTCGGGTTTTCTCGGCGTCTTGATGAAACTGCTTTGTTCAGTTCTCCCTGTGGCACGTGTTCTCCACAACTCAACCCCCTTTTCAGCAATCCGATGCACGTATAGAAGACATTTCTAAGTTGGTTCTGGTGATTCCAGGCTGAGGGTTGTGCTTTCTGAAGGTGGTTTACTGTGCCAGGCCACGGATGCGTTTTCCAGCACTGGCAATCCTGTTAGAATTTGAAGAGGAAGATCAGAGGATTATGGGCTTTGTCCTTTCTTACAGCCTCTTCTGGCACAGAAGCTCCTGCCATGCGTGAAGACAAGCAGATGTCTTCTCACATCCTGCTATTGCCGTGCTACGGTGACCTCCAGAAGCTCAGTTTAAATGGAAAGATCCATTCCCTTGATTCCTTCCTGGGCGCAGGGGGTGATGCGACGGGTTTATTTCAGAAGCCCTTGTAGCCTGTGCTCACAAGCAGTGGCTCTGGGAAGGCACTTCTCTATTTTTGTAACGAGTAGGTGGATTTTTTTTTTTTTTTAATTTATTTTTAACAACCCAAAGCCCACAGATCTGTTTCACTCAACACTTTGGTGTCCCTTTGGGTCAGCAGCAGACCCATATCTCAAGGGAGTGTTGCACCTTCTGGGGTTCTTGGTGGCTTTGCTTGGTCCATACTGGCTGGCAAGCTGAGCAACTGGTTTCACTGTAGGGATTTTCCAGAGGGGGAATTTTATTCTTCTGCATTTGCTCCATGAAGTAAATCATTTCAGTGTCAGTGTCTGTGTGGCTTTCCCCAGCGTTCTGGGAGGAAACTGTCCCAGTAACACCGTTGCTGTTTATAAAGCACTTGCAGCAGCTGGTAGCTCTGAAGGCAGCGAGTGTGGAGAGCAGAACAGAGCATCCCAGGGTGCTCTCTGTGTCCTGGCACCTCAGTTGTCCTTTGCTTCCCCTTACTGCCACGAGAAGCGTGTGGTTGCAGCACATATTTCCAGGTGTGGGTGGTCTAGGAGCTCCTTTTACTGCTGGACACGGTACGGGACACGGCCTTGTGCAGGGGAGTGTGACGTGGAAGAACGCCAAAGGTGTTTGTGTTTTTTCCAGCCCTGTACTTCTGCCTGTGCTGCAGGCAGCTGGCTGAGCCAGGTCCTTGCTCTCCTTCAGCCGCGTCCATGGTGTGCCTGCCAAGTGAGAGCGTTCACACCCAGAGCTGGAGCCTCCAGAGAAGCTGCAGCCCTTCCTTGCCTCCATGGGCTTCAGCTAGGAAGGGGTGGTCGAGGTGCTGCCTGCTCCTCAAGGTCATTGGCATCAGAAGCTGCTCGATTGTGTTTCTGAAATAATAATGAACCAAATTTCACCTCTTCTAAAGCAAGGTCATGGAGACCATATGCTCAAAGGGGTGGAAATAAATTCCTATGGGATTGCTTTCATCTTTTTTTTTGTGATGTACAGTGTACAATTACAAAAAAGACACAGCTGAGGATTTAACCCTCTTCCTTTGGAACCTGTGCAGAAAATCTTACTTTAATCGAAATGTATTTTAAATCCAGTTCAAAGAGAACTTGAGCTTCCTGCAGCAAGAGGGCTGTGCTGTTCCTAACCCTGAGTTTTCTAATGCTTCTGAAAAGGTTTGAGGAGAAATGTGACGGGTTGCAAGTGAAATCATCCACCCTGGGTTGTGTCCAGGGTGTAACCCTGTGGACCCCTGGGAACTGCAGACAGAACCAGTTCTGCCTGGAACAGCTCAACACCTTCCTGTAAGAGCCCGAGTTGGACTCTTTCTTATTTCAGTTCCATAGTCAATTTTTTTTTTCTTGCTCGTAGCTGAACCTGGGCATTAATATTTCATCTGGCACGCAATGCAGTTGGTTCTGGAATGCCTTTTTTTCATGCTAAACTGCCTCTAATGGGGGGAAGTTATTTGCAGGTGGCGTTTGTGGGCGAAATGCATTTATGAGGATAAAACCTAAAAGAATATTAACAGGAGTTGAAGCCGACCACAGAAGCAGAGGGTTGATGACATAAGCAAATAAAGCAGCACTTTCTGAGGCCGGCTGGGAATACTGGCCTCCCGCACCAACACGCTTTTAGCCTGACTTCAGCCTGCTCCAGTAATTCTTGTTGTTCCTGCTGAATGTCATCCTCCGCTGGCAGAAATCAGGATTTTGCTTTTGTTCTCTATTTCAGCTGCCAAAAGAATTGGGCTTTCTGAAAATATCCACCCACTAATGAGCCGGGTGGAATCCCTCATGCGGGATGCTAGCTGGAAATAAAAGGTGACTCACTCGGGAGGGTGAGGATGCACAGCATCTGCTAGCAAAAAAATGGTGATTCACCAACATTTCAAAGCAATTTTCCTTTGTTTAGGGTTTGTTCTAGCTGGGTCTCATGAGACTTCCAAAACAAATTAGACCCTCTGTGAAACTTGGAAGGGAGAAGAGTTGACGCTGTCAATGAGAGGGTTGTGGAGAATGAAATTATGGAAGAATGAGGTGGAATGAGGTAGTTGTCCAGGTCAGAGGAAATGCCTAAGGTGCTCTTGATGGATCCCTCTCTTGAGGAGAGCACACAGGCAGCGATGTATGAAGAGGGCAAACCCTAGCGAAGAGTCTGGTTTCGACAAAGCTGATCTTGACAGAGAAATAGTTGCCCTGAATTGTCTGCAGAATGGTGGTAATTGCTCCCAAAACACAAGGGTGCAAAAATCTTTGGAGGTCTTTTCAGAGCTGAAAACCCTGGAAGTGGGAAATTGCTACCAAATGGGATGGCCATGCAGGGGAAGGTTTGGTGACAGCTGATGCTGAGAGGGACCTCCTTTAGCTGGGCAGAACCACAGATTCTTCCTCTAACCCCATCTGGCACGGCAGAGTCGATCAGCACTGTGCTGGGTGCCGTGCCCATCGGCACTGTGGGATGGAAGCTGAAGAGCAACAGAACAAGCAGGCTGATAATCCAGTTAAACTGGACCTTCTAAAGGCGAAGCTCTGGAAGCGTTTTCTAGAGCTAACTAGAGGCAAACCTTTCTGGTTCCAGGTCGGTCCCACCTCGCCACCTTTGCTTGCTGGACAGGCACCAGTGACGTTCCTGCTCGCTGGTGGCGACTGGTTTTGGTAGACTAGTCCTGTTTGGTTACTTTTCACCTGTGATGTGTGAACATCGCTAGGAACGCTCCGCAGGCTGACAGCTGTGGAAACACAATTGCATAGCACTTTTTTTTCACAGGTTGTTCCCTCCAGACCGGTTGGTCTTTGTCTCAAAAATTCAAGGAATTTTGGAGGGCAACTCCCCCTGCCCTCGGCTGTCACACGATGTTCCTGTTGCTGCTATGGACAGTCCCAGGCTACTGTTGAATCTTATTTTGACATAAACTAATGTGTTTTCTTGAGTGCTTGTCTCAGTTGATTGTCCTGCTGCCTCAAGACCGTAGACTTAGATTTATGTTGTCCATTACATGGACACGCTGGTGGATTGAACATCGGATTTTTGGTTTGCTGCAGAGCCATAGAATGTTTTGGGTTGGAAGGGACCTTTAAAGGTCGTCCATCAATGTTATTGTCTCTGTGGGGCCAGTTTGAATTACTGAAGCTACTCAATTGTAGTGCTTTATAATTTGTTACCCTTTAGAGTGCCTTACCTTTGTGACCTGAATATTAAAATATAAGGTGTGAAGTTTTCCCTGGAGTAGGAAGATGGCAGCACAGAATGAAAAGGGTTGTTGGAAATAGTTCTGTTCTTCAGTACGTGTCCAGATCTCGGTGAGGCTCCGACCAGCGATGATAGCTACGCGATTGTGCTGGCAATAGCAATTGGAGGTTTAGAAGTGCTTGTAATTGCTGCTATTTATAGGATGGGCACTTTATTTAACAAAACACTAATCTTTGTGTGCAGTGGGAGAAAATGTCAGAGTGGAGTATTGCATCCTTGTGATGGGGCTGGACTGTCATAGCCAAAAGGACAGGACTTTGTCCTTCAAAGAAAAAACCCCAGACCAACCAAAACCAGGAGGTTTCAAATGGGCTTGTGTGTGGGGATGGAGAAAGAATGTCTTAAATGTTGCACTGCTTTGGAATACTAGTGTTGGAGATCTGTCAGACTTTGCAGGTCATAAGATCTCGGTCTTGTGAGATTTGGTAGATGTATTTTTAGTTCTTAACCTGTTAATTTTAATTGTTGAGAAGCAGAACAGGTGCCTTGTTCAGCTGAACTTCTCACTGTGAATCTGGGAAAAGATAATTTAGATGCATTTTAATACCTGTTCCTACTGCATGAATAGATTTGCCCAGGGATATTTTTAAAAGGAAGAGTCAGCATGGCAGTATTTTTGTTACTCTTTCTATTTGAGACCCTGTATGTCCTCCTAAATACAACTGATGGATCTCATGTCAGTCAGTGATGCTACTAATAACGTGAATCAGGCTTAAATCCAAGAAGAGAAAAAGACTTTTATTTTTTCCACTGAATTAATTGCCTGATTTACTTAGTTATAAAAATTTCAGAAAATGATTTTTTTTTCCTCTGTATTATTTTGATTGTGCTATGTTTAGTCTTGCATTCTTGACAGTGTTCAGTATTCAGTTCTTCCTTTCCTCATACGTGCACAGGGAGTGATGGGATTAAATCCGAATTAACGGAGCAGATCCCGTCGGCAAGTCTCCGAGTGTTGGAGGAGGCAGCAGCAGGGTGATTGACTGATGCCACTATATAGTCCGTGAGGACAGGAAGGGGGGGAAAAAAAGAAACAGAGAATTATTTGTTTAAGACTGAAGCACTTAAGACAGCGGGAAACCCTTTTGTAGAAAGAATGAAATAAATCTTGGATTATTTTGCAGTGAAAACCTGTGGGACAGGTCAACATCTGATACTGGCAGAGCTGTGTTTGCAGAAGCTGCTCATCATGTACTTACACAAACTTCTTCCTGGATTTACATGCTAAAGGGAGTAATTTTTTTATAATGGCAGCAAATTTGCAGTTAAAGTTGTGTCTAAAGAAGGAAAACCTTGTGTTTGGTAGTTTTCTGCTGAGGTGTTTTTGGTCTGACCAGCCAGGGGTCACTGCTGGAGCTGTGCTTTCTGTGCTTTTCAGTTCCATCAGCTGGATTGTTTTGGTTGATGATTTGGTTGGGTTTGTTTTTCTTTGGTATAGTTATTTTGTTGTTGTTGTTGTTGTTTGTTTTTCTTTTGTTTTGGGGTTTTTTTGTGGTTTGTTTCTTGTGGTTGACTTGTGTTGTGTTTGGGGTTGGGGTTTTTTTGTTTGTTTGGTTTGGTTTGTTTTATAGCAGAGATATTTTTCTCTGTGGAATTGTTATGCTTTCCATCCTTACCAAAGACAGATGCACTTGTTTATCTGCTGTGAGCTTCGGGGGCAGATTATAGCTTATTTTGCTTTGTGTCATTTAAAACATTCTTATTTATGAGCAAGGAAGTTGGCAATAACCACGTGATTCATGGTGGAAAAATTATCTGCAGGCTGCTGCTCCTGTTGTGCTAATAGGCTTAAAGGAATTACCAGTGATGTAAAGAACAGTCCTGCGTGTGGCTGGTGGGCGAGGCGGGTGCTCGGTCCCCAGGGTGTGTTTGGGGTAAAGCCCTTCCCGCAGGATTGGTGCAAAAACGACACCATGCAGTGAATAATCCACTTTGTTTTCTCACGAGCGATGTTGGTAATCTGTGTAAAGACAGATTGTTTAATTACAAAAATAAAATAAATATCCAACCAGCAGCTCAAGGCTGGGTTTGAGCCTGGAGCGGTGTCCGTGTCCCTGTGACACTCTGAAGTGGTTCAGCTTGGCCAGGGAAGGATCAGTGCTGCTGTTGTCCTGAAGCTGAGGAAGAAGAGCAGTGGGGGAAGAGCAGAGCCCTCTGTGCACCATTCTCTTTGATAAAAGCAGGAAGACTTTCAAAATATGTTTTGGTGCTGTTCAAAATTCCATTTGTGCCCACAGAAAACAGGTGGGTTTCAAAACCCAGACACCATGTCCAGTATCTGTTACACGTGGCATGGATAACATGAGTCCTCTTCAGCAAATATCCAGCTTTTGGGACTTCCAGGAGCTTTATAATTTTGAAAACTGGTCAATCTTTCTTTTTACCCCAAATATTTTGTTCTCTTTATTTTGAATACTTGTTTGCTTTGCGCCGTGTATCTGCTGTAGGGTATCTGAGCAGTAAGAATTTCAAACCTGAAAACTGACTTTACTGGAGCATGTGAGGAGAAAAAAAAAAAGGGATCCTGTAAATCTGCAGCCTAGTGAAATAAAGCTAAGGAAAAACCATCATCAAATGGGTAAACTGTGGGTTAGGAGTGCTGGCTGGAGAAACGAGCCGGGATTATGTCCGCATTGTATACTCACTGCCTTGCGTTCCGTTGGGGATCAAGTTTTATTCCCTTTAAGAAGCTCTGTGCCCCCCTCCTTCCTTCCCAAAGACCTACAGAATGACAGGAGAAAACCGGAATATTCCCAAGTGCAGCCAGCCAGATGCTGGATTTACAGCTGGAGTCACCGCTTTGCAGCGCTCCCCGTCAGCAGCGCCCTTATTTCAGCGAGCGTCGCTGGTTCGCTCCGAGAGCGTAGCTGCTCGTCAGCCAACCTCAGCATCCTGGGGATGTGGGAGCATTTTGGTCGGATTTTGTTGGCCTTTCTTAAAAGAAGGGGTGGGAGAAGGAGGAAGATTGCACTAAGATCCGAGGGATTGTGGAAGGGACGGATTGATTCCGATAAGCTGATTGGGTTAGTGGCTATTTTGGAAAGGAGAGGTCGTGGACTCGGAGGGAGCTAACGCAGCCTGTAAGTAGTTGAGATGGAATTTCAAGTGGATTGAGAGATGAAAGGGAACTGGCAAGGTGAAGAGAGTTCATTGGCCCGCTCGAGGGAGGAGGGCACAAATGCAAGGGACAGAAATAAACCACTGCAATTTATGGTGCCACTGTGGTGGTGAAGGGATGCTGAAGCTGAAATACCCATTTTTCCAATTTGCAGACTCAGGAAAACAATTTTCTGCTGGATTTGTCGCAGTATTGACATGCAGAGAGCTCCATATTCCCCAGAGCCTATAAATAGGCCTGGTTGTAGGGTAAATACCCACCAGAACTGATCAGGAGGGGAGCCCAAAGGCTGACCCTTCAGAGGCTGCCCAAAAGTAGGCAAGTGGGTGGTGACACAGAACTGATCCCCTGAGTGGTAGACTCTGAAATACAGCATGAATTTCTGAAAAATTAAAACTACAACACCTGTTAAAAGAAAAAATAAAATAAAATGTATCTAACCTTCCATGGCCACCTGCATCCGCTACGAAGTTTAGATATACTTTTTATTGGGGGGGAAAAAAAAAGAAAAGAAAACCCAGGTTACTTCTTGTGGCTGAAATTCTAATTACTGCTGGTTTTCCCTCACCTCTGCAGTAAGGATATAATTAAAGCTGAAGCTAATCTCCTGCCTTTGTTGGCGAGATGCTGGAAAAACTGCTTTGTCATGGTAAAAGTCATATTTCTATGGAAAACCAGCCCTTTGAAGGTCAGCTTCTCAGGTAGCACTTCACATGCTGTTGTCACAGAAAGGAGATTTACAATAGAAAGTAAATTACAGTAATTGAGATGACAGCAGTACTGAGCCCTGTGTTTAACCAGTGATTGGCAACACTTGAATTTGCAAACAGGGCTCAGTGAAATGGGGTTTTAACTATGTTCAAATTTGGTCTATTGTGCAGACTGAGTTATTTACCCTACTCCTTTCAGTTATACCTTGCAGGCTTTAGGTGATAATTTCTTGTTGATTCTGTAATAATTGCCTGGGAAATAAACATCCTCTTGCTTTAGACAGTTAACTCGGGTGGCTTTATACTGCAGAATGGGAGCCAGCTTTTTTCCCCTTAAAATGCTGGGGATTTTTGTCTGCTGGGGGGATCTGGGGACGTGCCACGCTCTAATCTGGACGCTCTTTGTTCACTCACAGGAGAGCTCTGACCAGCGTTGCTGAAGCCATTGCTTGCCCCTCATCTCAATGTCATCCTGATGCCCCAGACCTTGTATTCACTATGAGCAGGGGGTCGGGTTCTATGGGTTGGTTGCAGCAGAAAATGCAGATTGTGGTAAGTGGTAGCAAAGCTTTTGGAGATTTACAGGCTGTGCACTTGTTTCCATTTCATCCTAGACCTTGGCTAATAGATAACCAATAACACTTTCAGTCCCACCAGCCCTGATGTTTTTGTTAGTTTGAAAGAACGTACTCCACACACCTGGGCAGTTCTTTGTATTATCAGAAGGAGCTGATGTTTAGATGTCAACATTGAGATGTCTGCTTCAAAAAGGAAATGAGTTTCTTCACTATCTTAACCCTCGGAAACTTACTGGCCGAGTGGGAACTCGGTGCTGTGCAGATGCTGTTGTAGGTTTTGGGATGTATTTTCGGGTTGTTAGGCCTGATGACTGAGTAACGGCGTTTCTTGCTGGGTTTTTAGAGGAGGAACAACAACAGTATGTCTTTCATTATGTGCTACACTCTGTGAACAGCATATCTGAAAGGCACCTTAATCCAAGTTTAGCTACTTTATGAATTTAAATTAGAATGCTGTTGTTTGATGTTCGTGCTGGCTCTACATCAATATTTGCCTTTTTCTTTTCTTTTTTTTCCTTTTAGATTCTTTTTCCTTGTTGGATTTTTTCGTTTCTGTTGAATGTGTAATTACAGCTATGGCAACAAGAGTGGAAATAAATTCTACTTTGGCGTCTTTGACGACGGTACCTGACTTAAATGAAATCAGAAATGAGGACAAGTCGCAGCGCGTGTATGTGAGTGTGCTTTCGGATGCGAGTCACAAGGCAAAGGAGGCTTCAGCTTCACTAACTCTTGAAGAGAAGAACAAGTTTGGGAGCGCTTTGAGATCTGCAACGATGCCGTCGTTGGGATCAAGGCCAAGACTTTTCCCAAAGCCCTTTTCTAAAGAGAAACCTTCAGAAACTTTTGCAAACGTAAAACCACCCGTTCCAGCATTCAGATCAAGTAGCCTTATGAGGAAGACTGCTGAGGAAACATCATCATCTGTTAAGGTATCGAGTGGAAACGTTCCTCCGTTAGTAGATCAGAAAGTAATTGAAGGTGAAAACAAGGCTGGTGGTGAAGTGGTGACGAACGTGACTTTCTACACCGGTCCCAGTGCGAATACTGTCATTCTTTTTGAGGCAGCAGGTGCAGAGCAGTCAAAGGTGAGCCTGGCCCAAGAAAAAAGGGCTGCTGATGACCGCAGAGTGTTTACTACTGTGCAAACAAAGGAGCTTCAGTGCAGTGCAAGGCTGGAGAAGCCCTCTCAGCCATCTGAGATGTCCAGGAATCCCGAGGGGTCCCTTCACAGGCAGATATCACTTTCCTCCAGTCTTAGACCGGTCTCTTGGAACTCCCTCAAAACTGGTGAGAAAAAAGACTCTTATGAAGTTCATCAAGGGGAGAAAACCAATGATGATGCAAATAATATCAACAGTAAAGTTGATTTCTCTATTGATGTGCATCAAAGGCCAAAACACAGACCAGTATCTGCTATTTTTCTGGAGTCATTACGAGATCAAAAGCATCGCCCCGTGGAAGCTTCCGAGGAAAAATCTCCCGAGGAGAAATCCTGGGCTAGAAAACCACGGCCTCTGTCCATGGACCTGACAGCTAAGTTTGAACATAAAGATTCCTCTTGCAAGAAGATGATGTGTTCTCCTCAGGAAAGCAAGGAGAATGTTTCGATCGTTTCTTTGACAGACGTGGTCTGTCACGAGCAGGCTGAAATGGGGCCAAAAACTGAAGAAACTGAATGTAATAAAGGCAGTTCTTCTAAAACAAATCTGAAGTGCGCTAGTCAGGACATTGGCATCCTAAATAATGGAAAATACGTATGGGAAGCAAAGCTTAAGTCTAAAAGTGAACAAATTGAGACAAAAGCAGAAATAACAACTAATGTGCACGGTTCGGAAAGAAGCCCTGATACCACTGGTGACAGCAGAGCCAATAAGGGGGGGAAAAGACCAGATCACAAGGAAACTTTTATGTTTCTAGGCTCTGAAAGCCCCACAGCTTCCTCAGAAAAAGAGAATAATATCTTAAGAGGCAGTGTTAAAAAACACATTAGTCTGTTTACTTCAGATAATCCCAGTACCTCAGCGGATACGGAGCTTCTCCCACCAGCTGCTGAGAAGGAAAACAGATGTGTGACCATCCAGCAGAGAATCAAAGAACTGACAACAGACAGCGCCGATGTCAAGCCAGGAAATCTGCGCAGGTCGCTTCCATCGCGACCGCTTTCCGCGGACTTAACAAAAATGTAGGTTGCAGAGAAATTCTATTTAATCCTCTTAACTTCTTCTCATTCAGTAAAACTTGCTCTGGCAGCACAGTAAAATAACCGAGCGTTTTTGTTCCACTAACTGTAATTGCTCTTTGTTCTTGAGCCCCTTTCTCACCTTTTCTTACCCTGACCCCCCCAAAAAAAGAAAGATGCCCTGGCTACAGCTGCAAAAAGTAAATGCTGTGGCATTGTTGTGGCCTTGGCATGTTTCTCTACATGTGCTATTAAAATTTCACCTGTTTGGATATGTTGGGGTGAGCATTTTAGACTGTGAGCTCGTAGATGTGTGAGAGAGCCGACGAGTGGTTGCCACGTCTGGCAGGGGTGCAGAGGGGCAGGGCTTTCAGCCGGGCAGGAATCTCATTTTGCTGTCATATTAAAGCCTAAAGGTCCACGACGTCTGTTCCAAGCTGTGGCCATGAGCAGCGTTGTTATAGCAACGTGAGATCTGCTCATTTTTACATACCAAAGCAGCAAAAAAACCCCAGTCTTGTCCAGTAAAGAGATTTAGTCCCAGATAATGTTTTCCCTCAGTACAAAGTTGGGTGGTTGATTCTTCAAAACCACAGAAATTTGATTGTGACGTGAATGAGGTGGCACTTTGTGCTCCTTGCAGTCCTGGGGCCACAGGGGAGGATGCTCTGTGTAGTTTGTGGTCCGTGAGTGATGCCAGAGGGATAAGGAAGGAAAATGGGTTTTGGTGGTACAAAGGAGCTGTGCTTTGTGTGGTGAGCACAGCAGATGTTTGGTGATGGGACCCACTTTATGAACAGTGGAATGTTGGGATTTTTTAGCAAATCTTGGTCTTTAGCATTGGGATCAAAATAAAAGAAATCTAACTGAGGCATGAGAGTATCAGCATCTCCTCTGCTGTGCCCCAGTATGTATCTTTAGATCTCATACTGTACAACAAGCTGCAGAATTTACCGTTGTTGGGAAACACCAATCCTTTGGTCCAGGGACCATTAAACCACCAAATGCAGTTAGTTACTGTGAACCAGGGATGATTCTCCTTATCCTCTTGGATAATTTCTACCAGTGTGCTCTGGTAGGCAGCGTACCTGTTCTCTAGCTGGGCTGGAAGGACTAACACCACTTTCTTGTCTTAGGTTTTCAAGTCCAACATCGAGTGGTGAAGCAAAGCCTGAGAAACCTGCTGAAACGAGCAGCGACTCCCTCCACGAAATGCGAGAAAATCTAAAAGTAAGAAAACAGCAGCGGCTGAGGGGCCTCGGGAGAGATTTGCCTGTAGGAGGCAGAGAGCAGCGCCTCGTGCCCCGCGTGTCTTCATCAATCACTGCCTTTGGAAGGGGTGTTGAGACTATTGAGAATGACATAATCCTGATGGGTTTACTGGTGTAAGCCTGTCTTTAGGAGGCGCTGAGGAAGCGTGGGAGCATCGTGTCTGCTGGGTTTTTAAAGGTTAAATATCCCCGCAGCGCTACAGAGCGAAAAGTATTTTTATATGATTTTTAAGGGATTTTTTTTTTTTTTTTTTTTTAATGCATGAAAACCTCCTCCCCTGGTGAATGCAGTGAGGCCGCTGTGGTTTTGTGCAGGGTTATCCTTTATTTTCTCCAAGGGTCGCGTTAGGACAGCGCATTTCCACGTCTTGATCGCGACTCCTCCTTAGATACACGCCGCAGTTTGGCGTCTATCTCCAAAATAACGCTTAACTCAGAAGTTCTGACAAGAAAGTATTATGTGGAAAGTTCTGATTGGGGGTTGGACTCGACCTTTCAAGGTCCCTTCCAGCCCAAACCAGTCGGATTCTGCGACTCTGTTAGGCTGTCTTGTTTCCAAGCAACACTGGTGTTGCAAAACATGACTTCTCTCCTGATGCTTCTTGCTCTTGGAGTTTTAACGTAGTTTTAAGGGTATTTCTTGTGAATTCTCATGGCTGTGCTTGCCCCAGCCCTGTCTGGGTTTAAGATGGGAATACATGGTAAGGAAACTAGCAGCTAGATACAGAGATTCTGCAGCTTAATATAATTTTAAATACAAACAGTTTCTTCTAAAACGAAAATCATGAATGGAAGTGCTGTTTTTCAGAATCTGAGGGTAAAGTAGGATTAAAAAAAATTCCTTAAAACCCCCCGCAGAATATAGATTGGACTTAAACATCTTTATTTAGAAATATCTTATTAATTTTCTGACAATCTTCAGCTTTTTTCAAAGAGAATCTGAAGGCAAGTCCAAGTTTTAAATTATAAAAGCTGTGAGAAAAGGTTGAACCCTTGCAGGACTGGGGAGTATTCATTGGTTCTGTGCATTAATTGCACACTGTACTTTTCCAACAAATGCTATTAAAAATATCAGCTTCCAGGATCCTGGTTGTATCAGTTGCAAGCAAATACTAGTGAAGAACTGGCCATAAATATTCATTCCTGTTTTCTCCTTACTTCAACAGCTGAGCAGCTCCAGCTGGGGTGTTTACTCAGATCTTCATGTTCCTTCTAGTTACTGACCACGTAACTGTTTAATTAGTGAACAGCCAAATTTGAAAGCAGAGTTTTGACAAAATTCAGTATACTTGGTGTCTCCAGAGAGTTTAGGCTTCCTCTGAAGGTGCCTACACCCCTCTGGGGCTGCTCTCTGCTTTGCTTTTGAACTGGAATTTTCCTAAGGCTCGCAACATAAACGTTTGTAAGCATTTCTGTGGTAGCTGGGGTTATGAACCTGCTAAATTTTTATACTGTTGTTGCCAGAGTTGCCTTCTCTGGAGCACGACGTGGGTATAAATTCACTGCAGATTAAACTGCCTGGTGAAGTGGGAGCTCAGAGCCCCGTGCATCAACACTTGATATGCTTATTCCTTTTTTGTTTTGTTTTGCTTTGTATTAAAAGTAGAACTCAAGTGATGAGAGAATTCTGTCATGATCAAGATTTAGGAGCTAGAGCTGCACGTCCACTTTGATTACCTCTGTCTCAGTGGATTTTGTGTTCAGAGAACTTGGACGTGTTTGACTTTACAGGCTGCGTTCGCAGAGTAGGTGCAGAGAGGCTTGAAAATAAACTTGACTGCAGGTCTTTTAAACAAACTGTCCTAACTCTTGGATTTTCTCGTTCCAGAGTAAGGAGGTGAAGCTTACGCACGGCACGGATTCCACCGAAGCACATGCCGCTGGGAACACTTGGAAACCCCGGCAGGTTTTAAAGCTCACAGCTAAACCTGATCAGCTAGAGAGGAAGGGAAGCTTCCTTGGAGATGGTCAGCAGTTTTCTCAGCAAAGTGAAAATTCTGTCTCATTCACAAGCAACTTGGAAAAAAAACTAAAAGCAGCCACGCTTCCAGAAAAGACCTACGTTAAAACTGTCCGAGCCACCATGTTTGACCATAATGTTCAGAGGCACAACCTTGCTGCTGACAGTCCTGGAACGGACTCTGTGCTGAAAATCAGTGATGAGCTGGAGGCCAAGCCTGAAGTCGTGGCTTTGGGGCACACCAGGCGATTGTGGATGGGAGAAATGGAGGAAGCCACTGGTGTAAAGGAGTATCACAAACAATCTGATTCCTCAAAACATACAGCAGATGTGGAAAAAAGTGGAAAACCAGCTTCTTCAAGTGAAGACAAGACGACGACTCCAGGGATTCTCTTAGAAAAATATTTGCTTGAGAAAAGTGAGAAACCGACTCCTAAGAATGCAGACGACTCTCTAATTTACCACAGGGTAGAGCCGAGGTACGAAATCTTCCAGGCGTGTGGTGAAAGAGCTCTGAGTGAACCCATTACCATGGCTCCTGAAAAAAAGGCCATGACTCTGAGAACCAGGAAATCATCTGTGAGAGAAAATAAAACGGATGAGGATGTTTTACACACTGGTCAGCCAGGCAGGGCCAATAGTAAAACTTTCTACTTGAGAGATGATGATGTCACTTCAGAAGCTGGAGATGCAAAGGTTTTCCCAAGCAAGTCTGTGTTGAGAGGACCTAATGATTTTTTCTCTGGTGAATGCACTTTACCTGAGCAGAAGAAAGACACTGATAAAACGGAAGGCGATCTGGTATCAGTAGCTGAGAAGATCCCTTATCCTGCAAACAAAAGTAAATGTTTGGGAATGAATGAAAAAGGCAGCAAGCTACATTCTGAAATAAAAACTGACCAGGGTGAGGTCTCTTCCATGGATAAACCAGAGAGGTCTAACACGCTGAAATGCTCTTCTGAGAAAAGGAGTTTTAGACCAGGTGGGACCGACAGCTCTGAATTCAGACCCAACTTGGATTGGGAAGTTATTTCAACGGGTGTAAATAAACATGGAGCCCAGTCGTCTTCAGTGCTCTCAGGTGGACAATTTGGTAAATCTTCCAGTAGCCATCATCCTGATACAAAAGTACTGACCACCAGTAAAGAGGAGCCTAGGGCCTTTGGGTTAAGGAAAAGTCTAGACTTCAATTGCAAAGAACAGGACCTTAGCTTAGATAGCACAGCTTGTGAAAACAGTGAAAGAATCAGGGTCGTAGATCCAGAAGAAAAAGTCAGGAGAACCAGGAGTAGCGTTTCTGACTTGAAGATTTCTGAAAGGTGGAGGAGGAGAACCTTGCCTCAGGATTCTATCAAGACAGAAGAAGTCGTCTGGCTCGCTCCTGAAAACATCAGAAGGCTGAGTCGGACAGATTCATTACAATTAGATGAAGGCTCGATTAAAAAGAGGAGCAAAAAAGGCAAAGAAGGGCTGGAAAGGAATGAGACGAACCAGGCTGTTCTTGGCAGTCCTGAGGATTACTTGAAAAATCAGACTTCTGCCTTTGAGCCAAAGGCAACTTACTTTGCAGTGACTTACCAGGTTCCTGGTACCAAAAAAGAGAAAAGCTGTGTTAGTTCTCGTAGTGCCAGTGAAACCAACACCATCTCGAGCTCGAGTGAGGGAGCAACAATTCATTTGGACCCTGTTTTTCCTGGAAGGTCCAAACCTTCATTGCAGCAACCAAATAAAATTTTGACGAGTACAAATTGCAGAGAAGACTCCCGGGAAGTTCATATCAACAAGGACTGGGCCAAAGATGACAAAGATGGTGTTTTCTCCAAAAATACTGCATTTGGCGATTCTCACATATCCGGGAAAGACAACCAACAGTATCACGAAAGGGGTTTGGATCATCCTAAAGAGACAGTTATAGATGTTGATGCTTTCCTGTTAAAACGGGATTGGGAAAATACGGTTCAATCTGATCTCAAAAGTAGCAGAAAAAAGGTCTCCTCGTACCATGAGCCCAGATCCCCCCTGCGTTACGCCCAGTTCAGTAAAGAGGGTGAGCTAATCCCTCCCAAAAGGAGTGAAAATAACTATGATTTACCAGGAAGGAAGGCTGAGGATGGTTACAGATCCCAGATTCTCGATATTGATGCTCTTATGGCAGAATATAAAGAGGAATCGATGAAGGCCAGTAGTGTTCAGGACAAGCTCTCTGAAGATCACAGCTCATTTGGTAGGGAAAAATCAAAGAACAAAAGAAATGCATCAGATAAGATGACTTCTTCCTACAGCTGGAAAGAGTGGAAGGGCTCAGATCACTGTTCTGTTGATAACAAGCACAGTGACTGTGCAGAAGAGACCTACAGGCCGGAGAAATTAATTCTAAACGAGAAGAGCAAAGAGAAACTGGAATCCTGTAGCCCTGAATTTGATAAACTGAAGTCCAAAGACAGAAAGCTCAGCCCTCCTTACTGGGGAAACCCCAGCTGCTTTTTTTCAGAGAAGCTTGTAAATTCCCCTGTGCAGTTCACTAGGAAGAAAACTTTCATCGTTGATGAGGATGAAGAAGTGAGCTTAACGTCCAGGAATCAGAGTCCAAAGCTTGCGCTCGATAAGGTGCAGCCCCTCAAGGCAGCTGCCACAGACCAAAGGTGGGAAGTTAGTTTTGCTTCCAAGGTGTCCATCAAGGCAGATGATGGCCTCTTCCAGAAGAAGTTGATCGTGAAAGAACAGTTCTTGGAGGTGTCTCCAGAAGGCGATTGGAGCACAAGCCTAGCAAAGAGCTCTGTAATGAGGAGCAAGGACAGCGCGAGTCGGGCGACGTGGGAGAGCGACTCGGGTTCCCACGTGAAAAGTAAAAGTGACTGGAGAAACTCCACATCTGGGTTGGGGAGTGCGCCCACGGATTTAAGACGCTCCTGTTCGGAAAAGATCCGCCAAGGAAAAGACAACGTCCTGCTTCCGCAGGAAGCGAGGGGCAGGAGGGATCTGCACCGCTGCCGGCAGAGCTTCCCTTTGGAGAGCACGGAGAGCGGGTGGAAACACAGGATGCCACTGCAGTCAGAGCTCTTCTTCCAGGAGGATAAAAAGGTATTGCTGGAGGTATCTGGGTGTTCCGTGGGGCTAAAGTGGAGGGTGAGGAGAAGCTTTTGAGTTGTCTCTCTATCGCTTCTCGGCTTTGCAGCGAGGGAGCAGACACGTGCTTCTTGACAGAGTTCATCTCCTTTGGGCTTGTATTTTCTTGCAGGATTGGTATTGTACTAGATGGCTCAATTTTTATTTTTTTTAAGCATATTTATTGATGTTTCCCTGGAGAGCCTGAAAAAGCTTAAAAATGTGTGCATATTATTGTATTAATGCTACCAAGCTAGGCTGTGAAATTAACTCTACAGTTTGATCATTATTTGGAAATAAGTGGTTTGGGTTTATGTTAGAAGTTGCCAACAGTGATCTTTGGGAGCAGCTCTTGGTTTGGTTTGTTTGTTTTTTTCTGAAGGAAGCAAATTATTATTACTATAGATTTGTGTTGTTTTTTTTTTTTTTCCTGGGTGAGTGGCCCTCGTTTGTGTCACTGCTGGTGCTGACTTGGGTGAAATGCCCGTGGGAAGTGCCAGTGACTCCCTTAGCACAGGGACACCCCCGTGCATCGAGGCGTGCTCGGCTGGACAGTGATATCTAATCATTTTCCATTTTCACCTTTGAACTTCTTTTTTTTTTTTTTTTTTTTTTTTCTAAAGGGCATTTTATATCCATCTGTGCCTGCCTGGGTCAGTAACAGCGTACATGACTTTATTTTAACAGGCTTCTAGGAAAGACTGGACCAAGCAGAGTTCAGACAAACCAGATGCAACAGATTTTCCCTTGGTCTCCTCTCAGAGGAGCCACCACGGTTCCTATAAGGACAGGAGGGTGGATAATGGGCTGGTAGGTTGTTTGGAGGAGGTTCTTTGGCAGGGATGAGGGAGGGATAAGGAGCTGCAGCCTGATTTACTCTCTTCAGCACTGTTTTCCTTTTTGCAAATAGCTGTGAAGGAAAATGTGGGTCCTGGAGCAGGAGGAGCAGAGCTGGCAGAGAACGCTCCTGCCCGGGGCTCACCCCCTGGTCTGTGCCAAATCCTCACGCACGAAGCACTGACCGTGCAGAGTGCTTATTTTTCCTTCTAAGTGGAGAATTTTCATCCTAAACTCTTTAAGATGGGTCTAGATCATTACGTTTCTTGTTTATTCCTCAGCTTAGATAATGAAAACTATATTTCAGAAAATCTTTTCTGGAAAATTTGTGCTGAGAAGTGGCTGGGACAATGTCATAGAAAAGCAAACCCACCGTTTTTCAGGCTTTCTAAGAGAAGTCTTTATGTGAAGAATCACAGCTGGTG
This sequence comes from Megaceryle maxima, assembly GCA_024605025.1. Lineage (NCBI taxonomy): Eukaryota > Metazoa > Chordata > Aves > Coraciiformes > Cerylidae > Megaceryle > Megaceryle maxima. The sequence goes on along the minus strand of JANHGN010008104.1, from coordinate 5,401 downwards.
TTCCCAGCAGTCTGAGCTGTCTCTAATGTGCTGCTTTTGAGCTGAATTCCCACGTAAAGTTGTTGGGTGATACTCTTACATTGCAGAAGGATGACTTTAGCCTGCAGATGAATTGTATCTTGGGAAATAGCATCCTACGTCCAGAGGTTGTTCTGAAATACAAAGCAAAGATCTGGATCTGTCAAAAGTTACATAAGAAATTAAATAATCAACTTTTTTCCTGTGGAAAATGAAGGATTTGAAAACTACACCAACAACTCAGAACTCTACAATTTCAAGAGAGACTTTGCTGCTGCCACTAAAATCCCTCCTTACTGGATGAATTCATTTTGAAACGCTGCAAGTGCTGGGGTGGTGGTTGTGGTTTGTTGGGTTTTTTAGGTTTGGGTTTTGGGGGTTTTTTTGTGGGTTTTTGTGGTTTGTGTTTTGGTTGGTTTGGTTTGGGGTTTTTTTGTGGTTTGTTTTTTTTTTTTTTTTTTTTAACTTTGTGCATGGAAACAGGTTTGCTACGCTGGAATAATCCTGTAGCGCTTCAGAGTGCACTCTTGCAAATATATATGCTTAAGAATTATAAAACTTTAGTAAATCTGGATGTGCCCACGTCTTTTCAAAACTCTTCCGCTTGTCTGGAGGAGGAGTGACTGAGCTGTCACCGCAGTAACCGTCCCAAGGTCAGATCCTCTCTGTCCTCTCAGTCTGCAGCACACTCGTGTGGTGGCTGAGTGTATTGTCCTCCCAGAGATCCTGGGCTTTGATTGCTCATGCTGCTTTTCAGAGCCCTTTAATAGAGAATGGACAACAAGATAGAAGAAAGGAAAAGAATGGAGCGAGTTCTTTTTTCCTTCTTGTAGTGAAGAAAAAGAAAACACCCAGTTCTCTAAGGATTTTGTAAGCAAATTTCCTAATAGCTTTGGAAACAGGCTCATATTGTTCCAGTTTTAGTCCCAAATCTTCATGGAAAGCACCCAAGGGCTGATATCCCCTTGTCTTTCCCATGCATAGCATGGAGTTGAGGTTGAATGCTCATCTTGGGGTGAGTTTGGGTCCTCTGCAGAATCAGCTGCTATGATTCAATCCCTAGTGGCTGTTACAGGGCAGATGTGTGAAGATGTCACCGATGAGGTGGAACACGTGGTGGAAGCGCTGTCAGAACCAGCGCTGGGTAATCGACCTGTTCAGGTGTACGCAGATAAATACGACTGTTCTTCTCCAGCCTGGTCCTCACTTAATAGTGTGAGGTTGCTCCCAATAAACCTTTGACTTCATCAAGTGTCGCTGGAGATGGGGAGGGAAGGCTGGTGACCCACTCAAAGAGAAAGCTCGTGCATCCAGCACCCACTGGGGTCCAGCAGGGTCCGAGCGCTTTGCCCCTTCGTGTGGCTCTGAAAAGCCTCCTCGTGGTGGGTGTTTTGTTCTGCAGCACCCGGGTAGCAAAAAGGGCAGCGTGGCCTTGGAGCATGTGAATCGTGAGTGGGCAGGCGCGGAGAAGTGATTTTTACATCTGTTTGGGACAAAACCCACCGTGCTTTCATGTTTTCCAAAGCCCCAGGTAGACACCCCCGGAAGGTTAGGTAGAAATGAACGGTTTCTTTGGGCAGCAGGGTTAATGCCACCGTTTGTATTTGGAGAAAAGACATCTGGAGAAAATAAGCAAGACTTTGCTGCGCAGTCGCCGTTGTCATCAGCGCATTTCAACACTTCCCTCTGGTGGAGAGATGCGCGGCGCTTGTGTTTGACCCGCGGCACAGTCACGGTTCAGTGACGTGTTTCCTCTGAATCGGAATGTGGTCTGGGCTTTGCTTTGGTACACTTGTACAACAGGATTAGAAGGAAGCTGAACGGCCGCCGTTTTGTTTGAATGTGTTTTAGTCTTACCTGGTTCCTTGTGATGTTGCTTGCTTTCTCTTGTGGCACAGTGACAAAAAAAACCAGGCTGCAGTACATAGTGGTGGTCGCTCGAGATGCCGTTATCTTTGTAACGAGGCCGTAGTGCTCAGAGTCCCAGCTTGCTCCTTTTATTGTAGGGTAAGATTTGCTTTCATTCACATTCTCTCCTCAACTGCCCTGTCCGTATTATTTGATGAAACCGCTTAAATCAATGTGCATTCGCTGCGTTATTTCCCTGTGATAATCATAGAATTGTTCTGGTTGGCAGAAACCTTTCAGCTCATGGAGTCCACCCGCTCCCCCAGCACTGCCAGGGCACCACTGACCCGGGGCCCTCAGCACCACAGCTCCACAGGGGGCTTGGAAACCCCTCCAGGGATCACGGGGACTCCACCCCTGCCCTGGGCAGCCTGGGACAGCCCTGGAGGGGGTTGGAGAAATTGCTCCTCAGCTCCAACCTAAACCTCCCCTGGGGCAGCTTGAGGCCAGTTCCTCTTGTGCTGTCCCTTGTCCCTTGGGAGCAGAGCCGGACCCCCCTGGCTCCAACCTCCTTTCATAATAAACAACTGTTTGACTGAACCTTTTCAGGACAGCGCACAGACTGGCTTCTTAGGGACTAACAGAACTCTAGGTGGAAGCAAGGTGCAGTCCTACTTCTGGAGAAGTCATTTCTTTGTGGATAAATTCTAGGGCCCCTGCATTGTCTTCTGTACACCGTAGTGGTTCCATCACAGCTGACACATGTCTCTAATTCTCTGACGTTGGGTCACCAACCTCAATTTCTGATGAAGTCATCCAAACTGATAGGAGGCTTATGAATTAAATGCTGAGGAATGTGTGAAGTGGCTCATCCCCCCCCAAATAGAAATGGCACCTTCATCTGCCAGCAGAGTAGCTCTAGTGCAGTGGTTGTTTATAGCCAAAATTGCTGCTCTGTGTGGTTAAAACAGAGCACTCTGGTACTAGAACAGCTGAAGGCATGCATTATTTTGATATATATTTATATTTTTTATTTTATATTAAACTCGGTGGTTTTGTCTTTCAGTGGGGAAAATCCGGTATCCATGGTGGTATCCATATAAAGCTGTGCTTATTTGAGACTCTGGTGTGTGGGTGGAGGAGGATTTGTTTAAGAAAATCATGAGCTGACAAAAATATTTTGGAAATGAACTGCAAGAGAGAGAAGATAAATGTTTTATAAACATGTGCAGATGAATTTATGGCTTGTCCCAGTTCTGCTGGTGACAGGGGAGTCTCTGCCCATTGAGGTGCAAGCTGCCTCATCTTCTGGCTGCATAAAGCCTCTGATAGTGCAGCTTCACCCCTTCCCAGGTGGAAACAGATGTACTAAAGGAAAAAAAAACCAGCATGTGTCAGTTGTTCTGCTGGCTAAAAACTGAATCAGCCTGGAAGAAAATAGAAAGAATTTGTCAGCTTAAACATCCAGAACTGAAACTTAATGCAAAGGAGGCTGTGGTGTCCCAGAAGCTGGTTTGTGCCACCTCCACATTGTCCCTCCCTGGGGAAGGTGGGGGCTGAAGGAGTGCTGGGATGGGTCCTCCTGGGACTGGCTCCTGTGCCTTGCCTTTCCCCGTCGAAAAAAGGACATAGGTCCAAAAGTGTAGGGATAGATAGAAATGTTATGCTTTTTTTTTTTTAAACTTTTTTTTTTTTTTAACCTACCCCTGTGTAGCTCTTGCTTCCTATTTCTAACAGCCCGGAGGAGGATGACCCCGTGTTGGTTAATAACTGGGTTTTGCTGGGGCTTTCTTCCTTTTTTGGTAGTATTTGTTGGCTGGGAACATTCCAGTGGTATATAAAAAAAGACACTTTGTTGTGTTTATTTCTTCTCTTTCACAAAAGACGTTTTGATATTGAAAGCAGGAGCTTTTCTTTCACGTACGGCTTTTGCTTTTTCTTGTACATCACCAAAAAAATAAGGTCAGCCAGTAACCCTGCCAGCCATGAGGGCATTAATAGCGTTTCATAACCCAGCCTGCGAACCGGGTGGGTTTAGAAGCTTCCCTTTCCTTTCAGCTGAAGGGTTTCTGGTGCGAAACCCAAAGTACTATTATTAATTGGGGACTAAGGCGTTGCGGATTAACCGAGATGGGCCAAGTCTGAGCAGTTAGATGCTAAATAACAAGTGGTTAAGTCACGTGGTGCTGGTAGCTCAGCAACTGCTTATAAGTAGCCCCAGCATCTGTTAAAGGCGCAGAGCCCAGCGGTGACGTGGGGCCGTAGACAGAGGCGTTCATTAGTCAGGTTACGCTGAATCGCTCCGGTCCGCTCTTAACTTCTGCTAGAGGTGGGGAGGAGCGCGGAGGCTGACGCGGGATGAAGATGGGGTTGCCTTAACTTTGTGCTTTGGAAGATGGAGTATTATTACTGTCCACGGCTGCTGAAGTTGCTGCAGTACTTGTGGGTGAGTGCTCCCGCGCGTCACCGCGCTCGCCCAGCCCGGCCGGTTGCGCTCTCCTCGGAAATCCTGAGAGCGTTCGTAGGTAGCGGTGGCTTTACGTGGTGGGGTTCTTCTGGTCTTTCTGAACTGCTTTGGGAATTCTACCTCAACACGAGGAAAAAATTCCTTACTGTGAGAGAGACAGACAGAGCCTGGAACAGGCTGCCCAGGGGGGCTGTGGAGTCTCCTCTGGAGACTTTCCAACCCCACCTGGCTCTGTTCCTGTGTGGGCTGCCCTGGGTGACCCTGCTCTGGAGGGGGGGTGGGACTCTGATCTCCAGAGGTCCCTTCCAGCCCCCACCATCCCGTGATTCTGTGCTTTGCAGTTTCTTCCTGATCTTTCTGAAAGTTGGGATTCATTTTGGATGGGAGACTGAATGATCTTTAATACTCAAATCATCTGTAGCCTTCTCATTCTGCCTCTCAGTAACTGGGATTCCTTCCTCGCTGGTGCCTAGCCATAGGAGCTGTAGCTTTGCATGCTGTGCTATAGAAATGTTCTTCCCTGGTTGTTTGAAAGCTCTCCTTGGACTCTGGAGGCTGCTGCTTCCAGGAGCCCTCCTTCCACCGCTGCCAGCGACTGAGATAAAATACCCAGGACTAATGGCTTTAGAAGTGTGTATTTTTACAACTCCTTGTTTATTTTTAAACTGGCTGTGCTTGTCTTGGTGAGCCCTTCCCCTTCAAACGCTCCTTTGGGCCCTCTTTGATGGAAAGCCCTTTCTCCCAGGCTGGGCCAGCTCTGAAGGGTTGCTTTTGCCACAGGGGTTGCTGTTTGTCTGATACTCTCACATTCATGAAAGATGAATTTGATTTTTAAAGCCTTTGTGAATAGGTGCCCTGTTACTTTGAGCCTAATGACTTAACAGTTTATTCTGTGTTAATCAAATGCCAGTTTTCATTTCTTTGTGGCATTGTCTGCATTAATCTAGTGATCTTTCTTTTTTTTTTTCCTCTTTTCTTTTTTTTTTTCCTCTTTCCTTTTTTTTTTCTTTCCTTTTTTTTCCTCTTTCCTTTTTTTTTCTCTTTCCTTTTTTTTCTCTTTCCTTTTTT
>JANHGN010008103.1:52253-65642 GCA_024605025.1 Megaceryle maxima | reverse complement strand
GGTTGTTCAGCCTGGAGAAGAGGAGACTCAGGGGGGACCTCATCACTCTCTACAACTACCTGAAGGGAAGTTGTAGTTAGGCGGGGGTTGGGCTCTTCAGCCAGGCAACTAGTGACAGGACGAGAGGGCATGGCCTGAAACTGCATCAGGGAGGGTTTAGGTTGGATCTGAGGAAGCACTTCCTCCTGGAAAGGGTGGAAGGACTGGAATGGACTGCCCAGGGAGGTGGTGGAGTTATCATCCCTGGGGGTGTTTAAGACAAGATTGGATGCTGTACTTAGGGGCATGATTTAGCTGATGTTGTGGTGTTAGGTCATAGCCTGGACTCGATAATCTCAGAGGTCTTTTCCAGCCTCAATAATTCTGTGATTCTGTGAAATAGTACAGAACCAGTTTCAGTTTCTTTTGAGGGTGTGAAAAGTAGTTGTGTGCTTGTGCACACTGGGAGTATCAGTTGGGAAACTGCAATTGCATGACATACCTAGTAAGTCATTCTGTGATGGTGTATGCAGGAGCAACGTTCTAATTTACTCATCTTTGGTGTTTTGTGAACAGATGGCACTGTTAAAAAGTTCAATTAATTCTGTGGGAATTTGATAAAGGCTAATGCTGGGGGAATCAGAAGAGAGTAGCAGTCAAAGTGAGGCTCCTGACTGCTCTCGGAAGAGAGGCAGCCCTCTGTAGCCTCATTTGTAAGCTACTATCCTCTTAAAAATTCTTCCTCAAGAATATTCACTGGTGTCCTCAGCATTAACTGGGAACTTGCACTCTTGATTAACTGAATTGTGCTCCAGGAACGACTCGCTATTACAGGAAAAAAGCACCAGGGAGATCATGGCTTGTTGTAGGACCCAGTGTGCTGTGAATGTTCATAGGAAAGCCCTTTACTCTTCCTGTCCTTCTCAATTGCTTCTGGGTTCCTTTCCTTTTTCCTTTCTAATTCTCTCTTTCGCCGTGCCTCTGACTGAGGTCTAGTCATGTACTTTAAGCATCTGCCTAAGTGTTTGCAGCACAGGATCTAAGTACCTATTTCTACTGTAACATCAAAGGATCTCATTTCAAAATCACAACTTTTCCTTCGAACAAGAAGAAGAAAAAGTTCCCTGTTGCTATGGTGACAGCACTATATAAATGTCTATAAATAAACAGCTTTGATTTTGCAGTATTTTTGCCTTTCTAATGAGATATAGTTAAATATCAGAATCGGAGGAGGTGACATTTTACCAATTTTGTCAAATACATATTCATATGCCTTCTGTTTAACAGTATTTCTGCTGAGAACAATTAAATAGTAAGCTCTGTATTTTACTTTCTATAGAAAGCTGATGTTTTGAAAAATCATAGCCTAGTATTTAGAGAAAAACTTTTAGATGCCAAAAGGCACTCCACTAAAAAGGCGGTGTCTGTTTTAATTTTAATAAAAACATACATTTTGAGGCAAATGCCCATATCTCTAAGAGATAGTGTTTTGCTGTCATAGCATCTATGTTCCAGTCAAGTGTCTGTAAATGCAGTTGTGTTCCTCTGCAGTATTTAAAACCCGACTGGTGCACAACAGCAAAACTTGATAATGTCACTGACCTTTTTTTTAATGTTAAAATGACAAAGGCAGAGTAAAAAAATCATCTATTTCTTGTTGACATTTGAAGAGAAGGGGAGAATTGGCTTTTTTGTAAGCCTTTTGTTCTCAGGTCCATGATGTAAAAGTGGCTTGCTCTCTGTGATAAAGGTGATAATTGTAAAATGGATTGTATGGAGACAATAAGCTGCTTCTTCAGAATTCAGCAAGTATCTATCAGGCCTTACTAAAAAAGCCCTTTTCATCAGTAATCTCTGGAGCCCAGTCCACTCAGTTGCAGTTCTGAAGTATGACTGCAGCCTGGTTTCCCAGTAGTGCACTGGAATATTGCCCCTCACAGATGTTTCTCACTCAGGACACAAATGCACTTTGGTTAACAGCAAAGGAGAGTTTATGATGGAAGGAACTTTCCTTAGGGGAAGGAAAAGAGGTATTTGTAATATGCAGAAATATTCCTTTGTTAAAGGCACAACCTAATTTCTTAATATTGTGTTAAAGGCACAGTCTAATTTGTTGTTGGAAACTGATTTTTCTGCAGTGGCCTGAAGAGAGATTTCTTTAGTCCTAAGCTGTGGAGTGCAGGGAGCAGATCTGCTTTCTACCACAGCCACAGCTCTGTATTTAAAGAAGCTCTCAGCTTTCCAAAGAAATTTGGAGAACTATCCTGTCCTCTTAAATGTTTGCTAGAATAACACCATGTTATTCACTGTCTTTGTTCTCTCTGTGCATTCAGATTTGTATCTACTTGCTTTACCACCTTAAAATACATTCTACTAAATACCTTTTACTTCAAAGCATGTCTGACTGGAAGGGAAAAGGACAAATGGTATTTTTTTTCCAGTTAGTTACACACAGTTACTTTTCACAGAGTGAAACATGGACATCTGCACACAGCAATTGAAGGTAGGGGCAGAACAGGAGCAAGGAATGGGTCCTCAAAGGTCTCACTTGAGCAGTGACAGCCTGCACAGGTTTGATTTATGTTTCATAGGCTTTTCTCCTGGTTGAGCTGCTGCTGTGGCCAGGCTGGTGACACTCACCTGAAGAACAGTGACAGCTTCAGTGTTTTCCATGGAGTGAATTAGCCCCAGAGCTGCCTCTGAACCTGGTGCTTTTGTGCCATGAGACTGTGTTGACCTCCCAGAGGGTGGCACAGAGTCCTGGCCCTGTGCCTGCTTCAGAACTGTGTTTTGTGGGGTCTTGAGTCCAGAATCAGGAGCAGGTTGTGCTCTTTACCTACTGGAAAGAAGTTTGATCTTCACATATATCAAAGGCAGTTTTACCTGCATTAAGGTCAAACCTGGATCGTCAGTTTTTGACCTGCAAGTCTCAGCTGCCTTCACAGGATTGTGTAGCTGACAGCAGACAAGGCAGTTCAAGGTCTCTCCCAAAAGGGCCATTGCAAAGGCTGATGAGGTTTATGGGCAGCCTGAACCCAAACAGAGTATGTGCTGCCTCCAAGAGCAACATGGAGGTGAGAAGGGTGACAAACAGTGAGTCTTGAAAGTGTTCCAAGTTCACAGCTACTCCCAGGACTAATGGCTTGGGTTTGGAGTACCCAAAGACCATGTTGATGCTGGAGCAGGACCAGGCTCTGGGGTCACTGAAAGAATTTTCTCAACTGGAAAGCATTAGTAGTAAATGCTGCCTTTTACTAAAGTGGCAGCTTTATTTAGGGGCCTTTTCTTAGGGGAGGAGTATGGAATGCACATATTGATATTAATGACAGGACAAGCTGGTGAGGACAAGATGTGGAGCTATTGTGTGTCTCCTTTTTGGCATGGATAGGACAAAGGGTGAAACAGTGCATATACCAGCTTATTTTATTTTCCTTCTTCAGAAGTTCTGCTTTTCCATGGTGCTATTTTTTTTCTTTCAATTTTTTTTTTGTTTCCTTTTCCTTTCCTTTTCTTTTCATGGGATCCAGGACCATCTGGTGAAATTTGCCATTGTCGGGTCTAGGTTTTCTGATGTATTGCCTGTCAAGTTATATTGTATGTTCAGATGAGTTTCTCATATGATGTGCTGACAATTACTGACAGCCCTGAGATGAGAAGTTGGAAGTTAGGGAGAAAGAAGAGAGGGACAGAGTTAGCTTTATAAATATAACCTTGATTGCTCTTGATTGGTGGAATTTCACTTTTGGTACCTATGGTTGACTCTTCTAGTAAAGATAGTTGAATGAGTAAATTTTAAACCAAGTACATCTAAACTTTAAACCAAGACAGGCCAACAAGGCGAGGTGGTGGAGTTGCTCCTTACATGAGAGAGCAACTGGAATGTATTCAGTTCTGTCCAGGGAGGTTGAGGGGCAACTTAAGAGTCTGGGGGTGAAAATTAAGGGTCAGGCTGGCATGGGTGATACTGTTGTAGGTGTCTATTACAAGCCACCTGATCAGGATGAAGAAGTTGATGAGGCCTTCTACAGGCGGCTGATAGCAGCCTCACAATCACAGGCTGTGGTTCTCATGGGGAATTTTAACTATCCAGCTATTTGCTGGGAGACCTACCCAGCTAGCCATTCACTTGTGTTCCTCCAGTGGATTGATGATAAATTCTTGATGCATATGGTGGATGAGCCAACTAGGAGAGCAGCAGTACTGGATCTTATACTTGCTAACAAGCAGAGTCTGGTTGAAGTGGTGAAGGTTGGGGAAAGCCTTGGCTACAGCGACCATGAGATAGTGGAGTTCAGAATATTGTGCAGTAGAAACAGGATACTAAGCAGGATCACAACCCTGGACTTCAGCAGGGCCAACTTTAACCTTTTCAAGAAATTGCTAGGGGGAATCCCATGGGATGGGGTACTAGAAGGTAAAGGGGCCCAAGACAGTTGGACTATTTTTAAGGACCACTTTTTCAAAGCTCAGGATCAGATCAACCCAGTGGGTAGCAAATTAAGAAAGGGAGTCAGGAGACCGGCATGTTTAATCAGGGAACTGACAGGCAAACTCAAGTGGAAGAGGAGAGTCTACAGATCATGGAAGGAGGGGATGGCCACTTGGGACAAATATGACTGTTGCCAGAGAATGTAAGGAGGCAACTAGGAAAGCTAAAGCCTCCTTGGAGTTAAATCTAGCAAGGGAGGTCAAGGACAAAAAACGGGCTTCTTCAAATACACTGCAGATAAAACTAACACTAGAGGCAATGTAGGCCCACTGTTGAATGAGGCAGGTGTCCAGGTGACCAAGGATACGGAGAAGATAGAGTTACTGAATGCCTTCGTTGCCTCTGTCTGTGACTGTCCTTAGGAGCCCCAGACCCTTGAGGCCCCAGAGGAAGTCAGGATAAAAGATGAGTTTTGCTTAGTTGATGAGGACTGGGTTAGGGATCAGTTTAGTAATCTGAAAGTACATAAATGCATGGGCCCCGATGGGATGAACCCACAGGTGCTGAGGGAGCTGGCAGAAGTCATTGCTAGACCACTCTCCATCATCTTTAGTAACTTGTGGAGAACAGAAGAGATGTCTGAGGACTGGAGGAAAGCAAATGTCACTTCAGTCTTCAAAAAGGGCGAGAAGGAGGACCCGGGTAACTACAGACCGGTCAGCCTCACCCCCATCCCTGGAAAGGTGATAGAACAACTTAACCTTGCTGCTGTCTCCAGGCATATCAAGGAAAAGAGGGTCATCAGGAGCAGTCAGCATGGTTTTACCAAGGGGAAGTCATGTTCTATGAAGATGTAACCAGGTGGGTAGATGATGGTAGTGCAGTGGATGTGGTTTATCTGTATTTCAGTAAAGCATTTGACACTGTCTCCCACAGCATCCTCACAGCTAAACTGAGAAAGTGTGGTGTGGGCGATCAGGTAGTGAGGTGGATTGTTAACTGGTTGAAAGAAAGAAGTCAGACAGTTATGGTCAATGGGGTAGGGTCTAGTTGGAGGCCTATATCTAGTGATGTCCCTCAGGGGTCGGTACTGGGACCAGTCTTATTCAACTTATTAATCAATGATCTGGATGAGGGAACAGAGTGCACTGTCAGCAAGTTTGCTGATGACACAAAGCTGGGAGGAGTGGTTGACACACCAGAAGGCTGTGCTGCCATCCAGCAAGACCTGGACAGGCTGGAGAGTTGGGCGGGGAGAATTCTAATGAAGTATAACAAGGGCAGGTGTAGAGTCTTGCACCTGGGGAAGAACAACCCCAGGTACCAGTACAGGTTGGGGACTGATCTGTTAGAGTGTAGCACAGGGGAAAGGGACCTGGGGGTCCTTGTGGACAGCAGGATGACCATGAGCCAGCGATGTGCCCTTGTGGCCAAAAGGCCAATGGCATCCTGGGGTGTATTAGAAGGGGTGTGGTTAGTAGGTTGTAGGTTCTCTTTTTTTTTTTTTTTTTTTGAGATCTCCTATCTAAGAAGAGACTGGAGAAGGATTGAGAATGAGGAAGGAAAGGCTGAAATTTAAGTAAGTGTGAGATGAAGATGATGAAGAGTTAAGGCTACGGAAAGATTGTGAGGAACTCAGTGTCAAAGAGAAAAAAAATCAACAACAAAACTATGAGTGCAAACGTTCCAAGTTTAACTGCAGTACCTTAGTTGCAAGAATATGACCAAATTATCTGTAGCATATTGGATAGCACTGCAGGGAGGCAAGGCTGATCTTCAGTCCTTCACTAAGTGAACTCTGAGCAAGCTTGCTGGGAAAAGGGTAACGAAGCAAGTCAGAAATGGGATGTGTGTGCTCAAGCAGGTGCAGTGGGCTTAATACTACAGGCAGCATTCCCACAGCCACGTGGCTGGGGAGCAGACAGAGTTTTGGTGCACACTGTGCTGTTCCTTAACTGTACTGCAGTCCAGAGATGCAGCCGAGATCACTTGTCCAGGCATAAAAGACAAAGCTAGGAAGAAGAGCAATCCCATCATGAGAAACTTGTGAGAGAAGCTGGATGCAGTCTGGCATAACACTGGCTATGCAGGGCATGTACTGACCAGCACCCTCTCAGGGGTTGCCTGGGTCTGTTGCAGCAAAAATTTCAGCTTCCAATAGTGGAGAGGGATGAAGATCTTGACATGTCTGTTATGTTGTTTCAGGTAAAGGTGACTGGTGAATGGATGGATCTGCAATGTGACTGATGTGTGGTGCTTTCCTGTAATGAGGAGGTGGGAGGGTGCAGGTTACTTGAAGTGCCTGACTAGAGACAACGTAACTTATCAGTCTTCATTTGTCTGGAGAGATACACAACCCATATACAACTTAGAAACATGTTAAAAAATAGGGAGCTGTTGGCTTTTAAAATCAGAGAGCACTCCAGTCTGTTGATTTAAAATCTTGTTTCTGTGACATAAATGCACTACTATGCATTTTGTATTTATAGTGTGTGTACAGGATAAGCCATGTGTCTAAAATGAACCAAGAAAGTATGTCTAGATAGTACTGATAAAGTTAAGCCCTTCATAAAATCATAGTAGTGGATTTTTTTGTTTGATTCTATGTCAGTAAATATCTTTTCCTTCTCCCTTCAAGTCTTTCTCCTCTTTTTCTGATTCAAGCCCAGTGATGATATGCTATAGCTAAATTATCAGAGGCATTCCTTTTTAGGGATATCAGTGTCCTCCATCTTGCTGTTGTGAAATCTCTATTGCTGTTTTCTGCAGCATACTGAAAGCAAGAGAAGCGAGCAGGGTGTTGCCATTCTTTATCACAGGCAGGATGATAAATTACACATCCTGGAAAGTTTAAAGATATGTCAGAATGCAAATCATTGACCCCCAGGGATATGTGGTTGAAAATGCTGATCCAGCCAGGAGTTAAGCATGTGCTTTAATCTAAACACAAGTGTTGCATCCATTTGGTTTATCTACCTGGTACCATACAGCGTGGGGTAAGCAAAGCTCTCCCTATGTAAGGATTCATTTGTTTTAGTGGCTTGAAGTAGGACAAGGAAATAAGCCTTTTCCAGTCATCTGGAAGAGTGCTCAGAGTAATACACGTGTTGTTCTTCTGCATTACTGTCCTTGACTTTACAGTGTGAACTGAAGTAGCTGGAAACTGTAATGGTTTGGTGTTTGCTATCTTGCAGTGCGTCTGTCCACTTCCTCGCTTTTCACACTCTGCCCGGGTCAGCTAGCTATGAACAGAACACCTTGTCTGTAGTGGATGGTACAGTAGGGTGGTGCCTCTGCCTAGAAGGGCTAAAGCATTAGAAAAGACAGAGGATGTTAAAAGGGAGTACAGAGCTTTTCCTACCTTGAAAACAGGGAAATAGATAGAAATTTTCAGTCATTTACAGTTCAACACCTTTCCCTCCTTTTGCCTTTGGAGCAAAACTCTGTTCAGTGGCTTACTTTCCACCCACCTAAGAAAGAAAACTTTTGGCAAAGTGGCTAAAGGAGGATTGAGGCTTTTTTTTCTTTTTTCTGTCTGCTGATGGCAGTGTGCAGTAGGCAGAGTTGCCTAGGTCTTTTCTTCATCTAGTTCTTATTCTGGTTGTCCTGTAATAGAAGCACTCTTTTTGGCCCTGTTTTCTTTCCTCCACTTTTGTTCATTTTCATGACTTTTTTTTTGCTCCTTTGAATTTGATGGCACGTGTGCTTTCTGAGGAAAAAAAGCAGCGGATGCTTTGCTCTGGGTGCTGTCCCCCTGTGAAGTCTCTGTCACCTTCCTGATGGCTTTGAGTATGCATTCTAACTTAGGAGGGGAGATGTTATTTTTGTGTACAGATGGAAATGTTTTAATTTGTTAGGTTTTTTTTTTGTTCTGTATTAGTTGTCATCCCTCTTGCATCATTGAGACCCTAAAAGAGAGATGAGGGCTGAGTTTTCCCAATGCACTGATTTTATATCATCATTTGTTTCCACTGAATTACCTCCAGCTGATCCCCTCAGCATTGCAGCCAGTACTGCAATTCCCACATCCATCTCCTGTGTTTTAAATGATTTTTCTTTTCTTCATACAGTGTAATGAGGTCTCAGGCTCATGACTGGAAATTTCTTGGTGCTTTACTGATAAACACAGATCAAAAAGATATCTCCCAGACGGGTCTTTCTTTTTCTGGAGCCATCTTTGAAGGTTGTGCATTCTTTTGCTGTACATCCTTTGTTCAAGTGTGTCTTTCTGTTCTCTAGTCCCTTCCTGCTTGTTTCCATTCTTCCTTTTATTTCAGTCCTGTGACTTCTATATTCTTTTTGTTTTCCTTGTTTATGTTTGAGAAGAGTCACTCCAGAGTTTACATGTAGTTGGCTATTTGTGCTTAACTTGGAAGTTTTCCTTAGGAATGCTTTGTAAGTGAGGGGCTCAATAATTTGCCCCTTCAGCTTGTAAAGCTTTTTCCACCCATAACTGAAAAGTTTCACTAACTTTTCCCATCCTATCTGCAGCTGTCATTGCTATTTGACTGTCTCACACACTAAAGCTTGCTTTGTCACACCTGAAAGGCTGTGCCAAACAATTCTTACATCTGAACCAACTGATATTTCCCTTTTCCATTGTAAAATAATTCACCTTTCCCTTTCAAAACACGCATGCAAGTGCCCTCCTCTCTCCTGGTCTTTAAGTCTGCCTTGTAAAACTGAAACAGAGATGTAGATTATTATTGACAGCTGGACTTCTTTGCACAGTTGTATCCAGGAGCCCCTTCTTCAGCTGTGAGATGTTCTGAAGACCACACGTGTAAAAATGGGCCAGGGGCATTTTGATCTTAAACAAGGGTTGCTTGGTTCTTGCGTGGAGATGGGATTAAAGATGAGAGGAATACAAGTTTACTTGATAACAGAAGGGGTGTTTTTTTGTATTTGTGAAAAAGTGGTTTTGTACCATCCAGTTTCCTTGCCAATGTTCAGCTGAGAAAATGTAATTCTCAATAAAAACAGTTTCATTTCTTGGTTGCAAAGATTTCTTTGTACACGGTGTTAATTTCCTTTCCATCTTTTTTACTGGTTTACCATAACAGTTTGATTACACGTGTATTTTTGCTCTTGAGAGGTAGTGGGTGGGTAAAATCTCTGTTTTACACTGTTATCCTGTAAATAGCAGGAAAAGATATCCCTAAAGGCTTATCTGCCTGCTTCTTTGTTGCTCAAGGAGCAAAGAGGAGATGAATTCTGGGATGTCAGTGCTTGAATGGAAGTCCTTGTTGTGTAAATTTAGCATAGGCTGCTTCTAAGAGAATCATCTCTTTCTTCAGATTAGAGCTGTATAGATGCTAAGACCATGCTTGCAGGAAGCCAAGAATAATGAGTTTCCTAGTCATGTTCTGTGTACTTCTTGTGAGAAGTGGGCTTCCATACAGATGTTTCTTATTGAGTTAAGCTCTTTGATACAGTAATCAGCAGACCATATAGTTTTTAAAAGATTCCTTTATGAAGTCTTGTGGCTCACACTGAATAATAAGCTTCACTTTCCCTTCTCAGAGCCTCCAGTCTTCAAAACCAGCCTGTTTGGGGTGTTTCTGCTACCTTCTTCTCAAAGCTATGTTGTGAGCTTTTCATGAGACAGTGAAATACTAGAGAGTCCAATGGAAAGCTATGAAGATGATGAAGGGACTGGATCATCCCTCTTACGAGAAAAGGCTGAGAGACTGGGGCTGTTTAGCCTGGCAAAGAGAAGACTGAGAGGGGATCTTATTAATGTTTACAAATAACTGAAGGGTGGGTGTCAAGTAGAAGGGGCCACTCTTTTTCCAGCGGTGCCCTGTGATAGGACGAGAGGTAATGGTAGCAAGGTGAAGCACAGGAAGTTCCACCTCAACATGAGGAAAAACTTCTTCACTGTGAGAGTGACAGAGCCTGGAACAGGCTGCCCAGAGAGGTTATGGAGTCTCCTTCTCTAGAGACTTTCAAGATCCATCTGGATCTGTTCCTGTGTGGCCTGCTCTGGGTGATCCTGCGCTGGCAGGGGGCTTGGACTCAATAATCTCCTGAGGTCCTTTCTAACCCCTGCCATTCTGTGATTGTGACCTCTTTTTTCACCATATCACAAGCTCACTTGTGTGAGACAAACCAGACTCAGGCTGTTCCTGGTGGTGGAAATGTATTTCAGTATTTTCCTGCTAATTTTCACAATGGTGAGTGGGGGGAGGGAAGAGGAGGAGCGGTGGAAAGTAAAAAGATGCAGGGAGGACTGATGAAAAGACTACCTGAGATCCTGAGTCTGTCTCCTTGACATGAGCCCCCATTAAGTAGCAGACCTTCTAGGCAGTGGATTAGGCCAGCAAATTGGCACCTCTGTACCTCTCAGAAGAGAGTCACCCACTGCTATCACCTGTGATGACTTCTATGTGCATGGAGGTGGTCTCTGTTGCCCTGGTAATGCCCGTGCCTCGTCAACCTCTCCCGCAAGAGCTGCTGGCTCCTGGTGGGTCTCTTTGCTCCCCTGGCATTACCCTACCAAAGCCTCCAATTACCTCCTACCAATTACCCTGGAAGCCTCTCCATACACTGAGATCTACCATTCTGCTGCTGGCCAGTCCAGTCCCAAAGCAGCTGATCTTGGCGACTGGCTATTGTCTTTTCCTCAAGGACACAAGAACCTTCCTCTTTGAGGATCACGGCTGTGACAGCACATATGTTCTTACCATGGTTTATCTTGGGAATACTTTGCAAGTGAGAGGGTTTGGGCCTGCTCTAACACTCCCTGTGCTTGGTAATGCTGCGGGGCTTTCAAGCTGGATGGCTTCTGTGGGGAGTGGCTGCATCAGCACCAGTGCTAGCAGAAGGGTAGAGGTGGAGAAGCACATCTTGTTGTAGGATGCTTCCAGCAGTGCCTTTGATGTCTTGAAATACTGTGTAAAGCAGCTGAGAGCCCACTCTCTCCTCAGCTTTGCAAATATCTGCACATGGATCCAGCGCTGTACATAATGAACAGGGGCAGATGTTTTTAAGTGGAGCTGTTTTAAGCAGCAGTTGGTTTATTGGGCTGATGTTGCTCTTCTGTCAGTGACAGTCGGGTTACACTTCAGTTATTTGAATAGATTCTCATTGCCAAATACTCAACTCAGCATTTGACTCAACAGAGGCAGCAGATGTTGCCAGTGGCAAGGAAGGGCACAGAAATGAGCTGCTGTGACAGGGTTGGGTAACGAACCTCCCATCATTGAAGGGCCACCAGTAAATAGTAACAATTGCAGTCGGTGTCACGGTTTGAGTTTTTGACTCATTCCATTCAGTCATTTTACTTTTTGTCCAAATCTCTTCTAAGTAACTGCATTTCCTGAAGTTAATGGCAGGTTTCCGCAGACAGTCTCTGCTGCTAGAAGTGATAACATTTGATGTTTATAGTTACTACTAAGGGAAGGCATGCAGAGAGGCTCTTAGTTACGCTTGCTCCTGTAGAAACCAAACACTGCTAAACTTCTGTCCCACACTTGGGTGCCATAAAGCAAGGGGTCACAGACTTCAGTAAAGTCAGGGTACTTGATGGTCAGTGGAGGCACCCCTCACCTGTAGTAACTTGAAACACTGGTGGATCCTTGCCCCAAAAGGTGTACAGTATTGCAGTTATTGATATTGTGCTCTGTTGCTACTGTGACTCAAAATATATCGCCCATCACTGCCCTGCAAATGCTTCAGCCTGACACATATTAATTTGGCAGGGCTGCTTTGCCTTCTTGCATGGAAACAGAAGGTTTCTCAGGGCTGGGGTCCCACAATGAGCAAAGGACATGACAGAGATTGCAGACTTGGTCAGCAGTAACAGGCCCAGGCAGCATGGCTTCACAGTGCATTGAACCACCTCCCTCAGATGGCTTCCAGCATGATTTGGAGGGGGATGTGGTTAAGAAGCTGGAGACACCAGCTTGTCTGTGATGCATAGTTAGAGCAAGAGTTTAGGTACCATGCTAGCCCTTGTAGCTGCCAGACTCTCCTAGATGAGAGTTTTAAATACTGCTTATCTTACCTAATTGCATTTTTAAATACAGAGCCATTTGAACTTCATTTTGGCAGAGAGGGTAATTCCTGCCATGAGCAAAAACAGGGATTCCTTTGTCTTTTTCCTTATGTAAAATGGTTGTTCTTCATCTGATAGTATCTATATGACAGTTGGACTAGATGATCATTGTAGGTCCCTTCCAACTGCAGCAGGCTATTTTATTCTAGTCTATTCTAAACAGGTATGTACATTTGGGTGTTAGAGAACTTTTCCCTTTTTTCATTGTTCTTACTTCCCCTGTTAGGTCTCACTTCAAGGGAAAAAGCCTCCCAGATAATCAACATGATGTATCCTGCAAATATACAGTCAACACATTTGCAGCAAACCTTAGATGTTTGCTTGTGATCTATCTACAAGTATGTCCCTATGGGGCTGGGATCTTACTCCTAATAACTGTGTTTGGTGGTGTGACTTCCTGCCATAAGCCTTTTGGTGAGTGCCATGGGCAGAAATGGGCTTCTCTTCTAGTCCCACATGTAGATCCAGTTGTGAGATTAGGACTTGAAATGTTCCCAGTCAGTTCCTCCTGGTTTACCATCTTCAAGAAGCAGCTCATAGCCCACAGGTTCAAGGTCTGCTGAGATTTTGCCTCTGTGACCTTCAGCTTGTGCAAAGTATGAGAAACTCTCTTATAAGCTCCTGGCTCATTTTTGTGCCTTAATATGTAGCAATTACTTGTATCCCTATAAAAATAACTTCATTTTGAAAATACAGTTCCTTGGATCTTTGAAGGAGGACACTCATAGCCTTGTTCAATACTAAGCCATTTTCTGACCATCACAGCTGGGAAGTGGCTTCCCAAGTGCCAAGGGAATTGCTAGAGTGCATGCCAAATGGCTTTCACATCCTTCAGCAAGGGGCGCTTTTTTTTTTTTTTTTTTTTTTTTTTTTTTTTTTTTTTTTTTTTTTTTTTTTTTTTTTTTTTTTTTTTTTTTGTTGT
>JANHGN010008103.1:0-49702 GCA_024605025.1 Megaceryle maxima | reverse complement strand
TCTGAATAAAGTTATCTTTGTTAAATTCTACTTGAGACTACGGAGTTAATATATTCTTATTTTTCATATTCCCTCTTTGTGTCAGGCTTCGCTAATGATATTTATATCTCTAACTGCTGGCTTTTCTTCCTTTTGAGAAATGACTCTTTGCCTCTTTAAAAAGTCAGCATTTCTATACTTTTCTGCTTTCTACAAAGAAAATGTCCTATATATCAATCATTCAGTGTACCATCCTTTCTTTACTGTGAGATACGTGTATCTCATTAAATACAATGAATAATATGATAACAGCCTTTTGGGCTGTGGGGATTGACTTGCTTGTAGTTCTGTGGAAAACTGTGACAGAGATGAGAATAAAAGCCAGTTCTTGGCTCCCGAATCCTGACTCCCCCTCCTTCCAACAGGAAATTTGCCTTCTAGTAACTTCTGCTGTGAGTATGAATGAAGTAGGTATTTAAAACTCCTTAGCTAAGCCTCTTGCATCAGCGCTGGGAGAAAGAACAGAGACATTTTGCAGAGGGAGTTTGCACACTTTTCTTGTCCTGTACGGGTCCTGGAAAGCCAGTCTAGCAAGAGATGGATCTGAGAGTAGGGAGTCCTAATGGGGAAAATACCCCTGAGGAGGGAACATCTACTCCCACCCCTCCCACTGTGTTCCCATAAGAAGGAGGAGGGTCAGGGTCCCCTGTCCATCTGCCTTCTTACATGTACTGTGGCAGGAGCAGCCCCAACCCACTTCCAGTTGTTCTGCATTTCTGTGAACTGCAGAGATAGTTCTGGGACACCGTCACCGCAGTGCTGCAGGGGAGCTCTGCATGGGAGATGGTCAGCTGAGCCAAATCCAAGTTGGCCTTTGTGTAGAGGCATTTCTCTCTGTGCAGTGTGGTGATGCTCTCTGGAAGTGTATGTCCTTCATGCTTTTTTTCATTTTGTAAGTTTTTCTTAGTCTGCTGTAGCTCTGAAAAACATAGCACTGGCCTGTAAAGTGATGTAGCAGTTGGTAACAAAAGCTTGTCAAGGCCTATGTAGATAAAACCAGCACTTCTCGTTTTGTTAATACCTGCATGACTGGGTGGTCCCCCTGTAGACATGCTGTTCACTCTGATGACCCTTGTTCTCCATAATCAAGCTCTTGGCTTTTTCCTTGGAATTGGCTGAATGGTCACAGTCAAACAGTTGTGGTCAACAGCTCAATGTCCAAGTAGAGACCAGTGAAAAGTGTCATTCCTCAGATCAGCACTGGGACTGGCCTTGTTTAACATCTTTGTCAGCAACATGGACAGTGGCATTGAGTGTGCTCTCAGCAAGTTTGCTGACAACACCAAGCTGTGTGGGGCAGCTGACACGACGGAGGGAAGGGATGCCATCCAGAGGGATCTTGACAGGCTGGAGAGGTGGCCCCATGCCAACCTCATGAAGTTCAACAAGGCCAAATGCAAGGTCCTGCACCTGGGGTGGGGAATCCCAAGCACAAATACAGACTGGGTGATGAGTGCATTGGGAGCAGCCCTGTGGAGAAGGACTTGGGGGTCTTGGTAGATGAAAAACTAAATTAGTCAGAAAGGTGTGAGTGCAGCCTGGAAAGCCAAAGACATCCTGAGCTGCATCAAAAGAAGTGTGTCTAGCAGGTCAAGGGAGGTGATTCTCCCCCTTATGATTACTCTGCTCTCATGACACCCTACCTGCAGTACTGTATTCATCTCTGGAACCCCCAGCATAAGAAAAATGTGGACCTGTTGGAATGGGTACAGAGGAGGGCCACAAAGATGATCAGAGGGCTGGAATACCTCTGCTGTGAGGACAGGCTGAAAGAGTTGTGGTTGTTCAGCCTGGAGAAGAGGAGGCTCCAGAGAGACCTTCAGTGGCTTTCCAATACCTAAAGGGAGCCTACAAGGAAGATGGGGAGGGACTTTTTACAAGGGCTTGTAGTGATAGGACAAGGGGTAGTTGAAACTGGAAGAGGTTTGATTTAGGTAAGAAATTAGGAAGAAGTTAATCACTGTGAGGGTGGTGAGACACTGGAACAGATTGCCCAGGGAAGTTGTGGATGTCCCATCACTGGATGTATTCAGGGCTGGACTGGATGAGTCTTTGAGCAACCTGGTGTAGTGGAAGGTGTCCCTGCCCATGGCGGGACGGAGGGGGTGGAAGTAGATATCTTTAAGGATTCTATATTTATGTCTTTTTGGTTGTTGTTCTTTATTGTAGGTTTTCTCCTAATTTCTTACCTAGATTGTAAATTTTAGAAGAGATTTAAAGTGTTGTCCATCTTATTAATAGCTTTAAAGTAGTGATTCATCCTACCCTAGCTTCACAATTAAAAAAAGAACAGCAGAACTTGTCTCTTATATGAATGTAAGCAGTCCTTTATGCCAACTCTACCTATTAGTAGAAATTAATCTCTCCCATCCCACCCACTCTGATTTTCTTCACATATTAACAAGAGATGAAGAACAGTGTCTCCATCTATGCTTCCTATTGCTTCCTCACTTTCTGAGGATGTTTAAAACATCAGATGACCAGCAGCTATCAGGCAGAAGGTGCTACTGTGTACAAATTTCCAGGACACTACTACAGATGTGCAAGATGCTCAAGGTCTCTGCTGGAGATGTCTGCTGAACATACCAGATGCACCCTCCTGAAGGCTTTACCTTCTCACCAGTAGTCAGTGCTAGTTAGAGAAACAGGAGCTGGCCTGAGACGATGAATCTGTGACCCTTTTACTAAGGGAGTGGACATAGATGAAGAGAATGGGATAAGTTCTTCATGCCTGTGATCTCTTTTTGAAAAAGAGCAAAGATGAGCTGACCAAAAATAAGACTCCCTCCTGCAGGCTCTTAGCCTCTGGAGTGACATCCATTGTGGACTAAGCCGCAAGCCTCAGGGCATGCTTTTATTTCCATTGCAAGAACTTGAGCTGTCCCTATGCTTGTCTGTTGAGCTCCCCATCTTTGACAACGTGGCACTGTAAGTCCACTGCCCTGCTGCCCTGTCAGCGTTGCTGCCAAGGAGATCTGCTGCTTCTCTCTCTCTCTCTCTCTCTCTCACTCTTGCTACTCTGCTGCAGCCAGTTCCTGTTGGGAGTCCCTGGAGGCACATCCCATCATTGTCCTCTGCCAGATTGGGGGCAAGAAGCTCTGTGCAGCTTTTTCATGCATGTCTCTTCTGACTGGGTTCTAGCCTATCAGCTGTTGAATCTTCTGCTGCTGAAGGATGGTGCTTTAGCATTTCAAAGTAGAGTAAAAAACTGTCAGTCAGTGTGATTTCCCTGGTAACTGGGACAAATAGGCTATGTGGACCTAAGCTGTGGTTATCACAGTGTCACTGGAAATTGACAGGGTGGATGAGTGTGGGGTAGGGATGGGGAGGGGATAGTCCGTGGGCAACTGGAGGTGTGGATGGCCTGGATGTTGACCCATATATACAAAGAAACAGCACAGAGGACTCTGCTTTTAAAGATGAATAGCAATGTGCCTGGCCTGCCACCTCTGCAAGCACTTTTCAGTTCTTAAGATGTTCTCCAGTGACAATATGGGAGGCAAGTGGCAGCTCTAGACCCATTTTGTGAGGGAGATTTAGTATGAAAGTTTCTTTTGCTGTGAAGCGGCTCTCTTCAGGTGGAAGACTGAATGCTTTCACCTATTTCAGAGTTAGCTGCTGCTTCTTGGGGAAGTTTCCCATCCCAGGACTACTGCTGCTGACAACACTTAATGACTGATGTCAGCTTGGGGGACTGAGGAACCAGGGGACATGAAGAGTGATTGCTTGCTTTTACCTCTTTGGTGCAGCCTCTCCTGGGTATGTAAAAGCAAACAGCGGCATGGTTGGTTACTATTTATGTTCTGTCCCTGCCTGAAAGACTAAAGATTTTAATTCTCTAAGGTCTATATTCACTAAAACTGTCAGATAAAATAAAAAAGGTGGATGGTAATATGTGAGAAAACAGGCAAAGAATTAAGACAGTTCCCCTGAGTACCTGTGAAATTCTCCTTTTGGTTCCACTAGCGGCACTGCTTCCTGTTCACATCCCCTTGTTCACTTCCATCAAAAGCAGCAAGTAGTATGAAGTCAAGAAGTATGAACCAGGATTTACGACCTGGCAATAAGGAACAGGAAGATGGGTTCCTTTAGCATTGCTAGCTTTTAACATTTATTCTTGACACCTGGTTGCCTAAAGCACACACAGTCACTTCAGCTAAGTGCAGGGAAGTGGAGGAGGGCCTTGCAGGCAATTTTTATTAAAGAGCTGAGTTGTTCATTTGTAGCCATTTAGTGGTATTGATGTAGCAGAGTTTGAAGTGAATCTTGCTGACCTCCAAACATTGGCCACATCTATCAGGCTGCATTTCTGAAGTGCCTCTTATGCCATTCCCTTGGGGCTGGAGGGGTGAGAACAAATTAGTCAATGGTGAAACTTCAACCACAGGCTGTTTCCAAGCAGGCCTTTTCCGCTCAAAGGGTTTGTAATGGTTGGCAGAGCCTCTACCACTAAGATGCCCATGAAATGCAGGTGATATCAGTGGTGTTTTTATGGACTGCTGGCTTCTGATGCCTTTGAAATATCCACACATACCAGTTCTCCCTTCTGTACTGGAATAATAAAGAGGCCATGTGGTTCTCCCCCTCTGCAACTTGTATTGACTCCGTTGAACTTGGCACTTTGTTGTTCTGACCTGCAGTAGTTAATTGTCCTGGGTTCAGCTAGGATAGGGTTAATTTTCACAAGAAGTTGGGAAGGGGCCACAGCCAGGATAGCCAAGCCAACTGACCAGTGGCATTTTTGATACCATACTGACATGATGCCTGCTGTGCAAGGATGAAGGGCGGGCCGGGCAGGGCTCCTGGGTCTCTGACAAGGAACCCTAGGTGCAGGTCTACGTGGCTCAGTGCATTTTATATCACACGCTTTATATATTGTTTCATTACTATTACTGTTGCTTCTTCTTCTCTTGCATTGTTCTATTAAATTCTCATTATCTCAGCCCACAGGGTTTTGCCCTTTTCTCCCTATTCTCCTTCCCATCCAAACAGGGCTGGGGCAGGGGAGCGGGTGAGCCATCAGCCATGTAGTACTCTACTCTCACCTGGGTCTAAACCCCAACAGTAACTCTCACAGTGCCTGCAGACTGGCCTTCACATGGTGAAGTGTGTGTTTGATTGTTAGAGGTCTCCTTCACATACTGACTAGCAGGCTTTGCACAGGGCTGCTTGGGCTCGGTCCTTGGTGATGCTGCTGGAGTCATTTAAAGCTGTGCTCACAAGATGAGAGGTCTAGTGGAGAGGTTATGTGGGGAGTTGGATGGTATCATTAGACATCTTTCAAAGACAGTGAAGAAGTAAAATGAAGCTTTGGAAGCCTGGTACCACAAAATAATTTTAGAACTGTCCTCATAAAAATTGTATTTTCCTGAAAACTGGCTTGGTTGTATTAGCAGAGCCTAACCAAATGATGTCCCTGGTAGGTTTCCATTTCAAGGCTGTCTATGGAAGAGCTGTGGTTGAGAGTTGCAAAGCCATCAGGAGCAATAGTTATCCCCTGTTTAGAGAAGGAAAGATTGAGAGGTGATGTGACAGCCATCGTTCATCTGTGCAGAGTATCTGTTACACCTGGTACAAGACCAGGTTTAAATTGCTGTGGTGGGAACAAAGGCTGAGAGTTAGAAAAGAATTATCACAGTCCTTCATGCCTTTATTGCTAGCAACTGGCTGAAGAGATGAATGAGTATTGACAATAAGATAGATAAGCATCTTTTGGGAGTTGTTTAGGGAGAGTTGACCCTGCCCTGGTAATTAGATGACCACTCTGAGTCCCTTTCCATTTCCTTTTCCATGGTTAAAATCAAAACAACAACTTTTTAATTTGCTACTTGCTTTTAGGGAGTTACTAAATGAGACAGTTTTTCAGAACACTTCCCAAAGGCAGTGCACTTCATTTTGTTTCATTTGAGTAGCTAGAGCTGCTCTGAAATTGAAATTAATTTGTTGCTGAAATCCCCAGAGACTACCTTTCGAATCTCTGTGGCTTATATCTAGCACTCGTTTCTTCGGTGTTATTCAGTCTCCCACCTATCTTCTGCAGTTGTTCCTGAAACACAAGTTCCACAGGCTGTTGGGTTCTCACAAGCTGTAGGGGTCCTTTCTAATTCCATTGAATTCTATGAATGATTCTCCATTCAATTCCAAGCTGCATGGACCAGATCACAGTATCAAGCTTTTAGGCTGCAATATCTCTTTTCAAAATAACTTTCTTTGTGGTAGAGGAGGTGTTCGCATTGATCCTAAATATGCCTTGCTGTCTTTCTCCACTCTGCCATAGGGACGGGCATCTCTGAGTTCAAATGCTAAGGGACTATTGCTTGGGACATGGGAGAATGTGCCTGAGACATTGCTTTTTTTCCCTCTCAGCAAACTTGCATCAAAGGGAGTTCAGATCTCTACCTTTAAAAAATGCATCTAGAAACAGTCTAATTAGGTATATATACCAACCAGAACATTTCCTTCCTCAAGCTCCTCATGAGTCATGGCTGCAGATATTTGCAGCCTGACTAGCAGTGAACCTTGATGTGTAATGAAAATTGGAACCCATAAATATTGTAGGTGAATCAATATCTCGGTTGAAGTTCACAGTTGAAAATATAATCAATACTGATATAAACCAGTAGTGTTTCTACATAGAAAAAAAAGAGTGGCAGGATCTCTCCCATAATGGAAAAAGAAACAGGGAGGCCTTGGAGCAGCATGGAAAAGATTCTCAAGTTTGTCTGGGAAAACACCAACACTGGAATCACTTCAAATGTATTACTTTCCCATGTGTGAGGGTTGGCTGTGCTGGTGCAAGTCAGGCTCTCTTTAAATGGAAGTTTGATTGCTTTTATGAAACATCAGTTCCTTGCATAAAGAGAGGAGCTCTCCTCTCTCCCATGCCAATATTGCTTTTGGAAGACGATCACAGCTAGCCATGGATTCCAGACTGCAGCCATAGAAATGACTGAGTCACTCGGGAGTCTCCCACAGATCAGTCCATAAACCTGCAAGTTCTCTCCCCACTTCCCCAGTAAAATGAAATTGAATGTTATGTTCACTAGTTCACATTTCATGTTGGAATGGAGTGTAGCAGAATCTATGCTTATTACCTTACAGTGCTCCTTGTACTATTACTGCCTGCACAGTGAAGGTGAGAGGCAGTTGGGTACTCGCAGCCAGGGGAAAGGCCTGTGGCAGATCAAGAGAAGGAGCTGGCTCTCCCAAGCCCTGTGCGAGTGGTCCAGTGATTGCAGTGCTCCCTTTCCTTTTACTGTTGGAGTCATCTGCAAAAACCAGAGTGAGCCAAAGTCCCAGGGAACATACCATTTTTTTCTAACAGAGCTTCACAGAGCTCATGCTCAAACTCTTTTTCTTCTCCAGAAGGGTAGAAATTAACATGAGAGAGGAAGCCTTCCTGTAGAGCAGCTCTCAGTTCTGTTTGCCTTTTTTTTTTTTCTTTTTTTTCCAGTTTTCCATGGTGCTTTTGCACTCTTTTCTTCTTTTTCCTCATTCCCCGGAAGGGAGAAAAATTCCTGAAAAAAAGCTTAAACCCTCTTGAATAGTCCATAAAATGTGATTTATGGTGGAGCTGTAAGCCTGATGTTTAAAAGGTTACTTTCTCGTTTTATTTTCCTCAGGTCTTTGCCCTCACCATGTCAAGGAGTGTTAATGATGTATTTCCTCTCCATTGCATTCCCCACCTGCCATCTTGCTAGGATCTAACTACAGAATGAACATAGCAGCTGTGTTCAATGCCCTGCTCATGTCTTTCCTCGCTGCTGTGCTGTGGAAATACATGAAACTGCGAGAGCATGTCTTCATGGTTGAAGAAGAGTTGGTCCTCATGCGTCAGTCTCAGGAACTCTCTCAGGCTCAGATTGATTATCATGCTGCTCTCCAGGCCCTGGTGGAGGATGGCACCAGGATGGTGTGCACTGGAAGGCTGCACACCGACCGCATCTGCCGCTTTGAGTCCCTCTGCTACTCTACAGAGGCTGAGGAGTTTGTCTACTTTCATAGCAACTCCTCAGTCATGCTGCCCAACCTGGGCTCCCGGAGGTTCCAGCCGGCTCTGCTCGACCTCTCCTCGGTGGAAGATCACAACACCCAATACTTTAATTTTGTGGAGCTGCCAGCTGCTGCGCTGAAATTTATGCCAAAGCCAGTCTTTGTGCCTGATGTGGCACTGATCACTAACAGGTTCAACCCAGACAACCTGATGCATGTCTTTCATGATGACCTCCTCCCCATTTACTACACCATGCAGCAGTTCTCCGATTTAGATCTGGAGGCACGGCTCTTCTTCATGGAAGGATGGAGTGAAGGTGTTCACTTCGACCTCTACAAGTTGTTGAGTAACAAGCAGCCACTCCTCAGGGAGCAGCTTAAAACCCTGGGCAGGCTCCTCTGCTTTACCAAATCATATGTGGGACTGTCCAAAATCACCACCTGGTACCAGTATGGGTTTGTCCAGCCACAGGGGCCAAAGGCTAACATCTTGGTTTCTGGTAATGAGATCAGGCAGTTCACCAAATTCATGATGCAGAAGCTGAACATCAGCTTGGAGGAAAGCTTCAGTGAGGAGTACATTGTAGTGTTCAGTCGAACAGTCAACAGACTTATCCTAAATGAGGCAGAACTAATCCTGGCTCTTGCTCAGGAGTTTCAGATGAAAACCATTAGTGTCTCTCTGGAGGAGCATTCATTTTCTGACATTGTCCAGTTGATCAGCAATGCGTCCATGCTGGTCAGCATGCATGGGGCCCAATTAGTCATGTCTCTCTTCCTGCCAAGAGGTGCCACAGTGGTGGAGCTCTTTCCTTATGCTATCAACCCTGAACACTATACCCCTTACAAAACCCTGACAACCCTTCCTGGCATGGACCTGCAGTACATTGCCTGGCAGAACACTGACAGGGAAGACACCATTACCTACCCAGACAGACCTTGGGATCAGGGTGGTATTGCTCATCTGGACAAAGCTGAGCAAGAGCGCATCATTAAGAGCACAGAGGTGCCACGGCACCTCTGCTGCCGCAATCCCGAGTGGCTGTTTCGTGCCTACCAGGACACGAAGGTGAACATCCCTTCTCTCATCCATGTGATCAGGCAAAACCTGAAGTCTAAGCCCAGACCCAAGAAGCAGAAGTGGTCTAGCAGCCTCTACCCTGGCAAAGTGAGGGATGCCAAGTGTCAAGCCTCTGTCCAAGGCACGAGCGAAGCTAAACTTGCTGTGTCCTGGCAGATTCCCTGGAACCTGAAGTATCTCAAGGTCAGAGAAGTGAAATACGAAGTCTGGATACAAGAGCAAGGGGAAAACACTTACATGCCTTATATATTGTCCCATCAGAATCACACCTTCTCAGAAAACATTAAGCCCTTCACAATATACCTGGTGTGGATACGCTGCATCTTCAACAAAAATCTCCTGGGACCTTTTGCAGATGTGCTGTTATGTAGTACATAACCGGTTGCGCTACCTGTACAGCTCTGCCTTGCTCTCCTCTCCATCTATGGTTTAAAACTTCTTGTCTTGTAGTTTGTAGAGGGCTGAAGAGGACTAGACTGTACCAGCACCTAAGTGTCCATTTTACTGCACTCCACATGTATTTAAATGGTATTTATTCCCATTGAGTGTTTAAAAAAGAAACTTCTGTGTTCTTCAGAGTAACTTCCAGAGTTTAACCTGGATACATGTTATTAAAAATAGAATGGAAGGAAATTTTGTGTATCTTGGTCATGATTTAAATTCATTTCTGTTGTGCAGTGAGTATTTAAGCACAGGGGTAAATAAACCACAGTTGATTCCATGACTAGGTGGGCAATTCTCATCAGCTTTTTCTTTGTATGTTATTTCTTTCAATAACTTTGACTGTAACTTTGTGTTCAAGATTTGGTACAAGAGCCTTCATTAAACTGCTGTAAACATACCTGATACATTTTTTTTTGGCCTTTTTTTATTTGTCAGACATTACTGTGATAGATTTTTCTATTGCTGTGCTAAAATGTATGTATGGGTAGCTTTTTATTTTTCATATTTTGGCTGAAGAAAATGAGACTACAGTGTCAGCTTGATGTTGTAAAGGAGATTTCACTGTATGCCAATGGTATAAGGCTGGAGAAGCAAATAGGAGGTAGAAGGGATGGAGGGGCAGAGTGGATAAAATAATTTACTCTGTGTTAAGATGTTTTAATTTTGTGACTTATGTACAGGTCTGTAGGAGAGGAAGGGGATGGTTTGGAACAGGTGATGGGGGAGAGATTGCACTTAAAATGTGTCGCTCAAGAAAATAATATTTTTAGTGTTTGATCAGAATAATCTGTTAATAATAGCCTCTAGCAGGACATGCTTTGCTAAATAGTAGGCAGATGGTCGCAAAGGAAGCTTTCTGAAAACAGGATTTCCTGGATGTTGGTGGGAGGAAGCCGAGTCAGGTAGGGGATGTGTAGGTGGGTGCCATGGCATTGGGCTGGACACAGAATGTGACAGAGAAGGGGCTGATGACACTCACACCTCTGTTGCTTCACCAAGGGGAGTAATTTATTCTAAACTGACACTTATTTTCCCTGGGATCAGAATCTGGCTTTGTTACTGGGGTAACACACTGACTACCTAGGACCTGACCCTAACAGTTCTTTAGGTGGAAACCCTAAATGACACTGTCTTTGAAAAACAGCCATGTCAAAAATACAGCTCTTGGGGAAGAAAGGTATAAAGGGGCAAGAGTGTGAGATGTTTAGCACATGATAAATGTTAGCATCCTCCATAGTTTATAACCAGCATTAAAGCAACAGGAAAAAGTGGTTTCTCTCCTTTCCCTCTCTGGTCCCCAGCATCTTCCCCAGGACTGGATGGATGTTTGAACAGTAGGATAAGTGGCTTGCTTTCTGAGTGATGAGCTGATAGATGAGCATCTCAAGGAACATTATGAGTTCTAGAGAAAAAGGGAGAAAGACAATGTACAAATCAGGCAAAAACCAGGAAAATGAAAAATGAGAGTAACACTGTAGAACAACATTGTACCTTCAGACAAGTGCTACTTCTGTATATTCATTTCCATTTTGTCTCACTTTGAGATTGTTGTTCTTTTCACCCCGTTTAAATCATAAATGTTTGAAAACAAAGTCTGCTTGCATTGTTATTGCAGCCTTGCTAACTAATATTTTTTGCCATGATATTTTAAATAGGCCATGAACACTTCCATTGTTATTTTCTTAGAGCAAAATGGGCTTCTCACTGAAGTCAATATCTGAGCTGTGCCCCAAAGTCTTCACGTGGCTGCACATCAAATGCCACATATATCAGAGCTAAGGTGAGAAAAATTTCCTACAGATATGACAGATCTGAGAACAGGCTGTTTAGGATCTCACTGGCTGATTAGCTCCACTCACAGAAGCACTTTACAGCAATCTCACATCCCCACATCCGTTCAGGTTGAAGATAGCCCTGTGGCCAGTGGCTATCCTCCTGATGGCTGTTACAAGGATGCTAATGTTGGCACTCTACAAAGCTGGTACTGAGTGAGTCTTCAGAAGGCTGAAATTTAGTGAGCATTCCTCTTGCATCAGTTCTCACAAGTAATTTTCTTTGGGTGTGTGAGCTGCCTGTGTTGTAACCACCATTCATCTTGGCTGGGGTATTGGTCTGTGTATTGCTTCCCTGCCTGCCTTTCTCAGTGCCTTTTGTAGCAATCCTTTGTCCACAATTTGTAGAGCATCCCTTTTCACTTATAATCAGATCTACATGATTGCAAATTTTCTTACATTTGCAGATTGGTTACAGCACATAAACTTTTTCTTCTCATATCCTAATGATTCTAATCAACAAAATCACCTACAGAGCAATGAATTACTATATATGTGGGTTTCCATGCTCTTAACCATAGCATGAAGGCGTGTCTTGCATTCAGAGATGCACTTCTTCCAGAGATAATAAAATGTGCTTTCTAAAAACGTGCATTTAGGTTCTGTTTTCCTCATCAGTGCTATGAGCACTTTACAAGGTGGAAACAAGGATTTTTCCTTTTCAAATTCCGACATAGCTGAACACTAAAGTTGTGACAGTGATGTTGCTGTTTGCCTTCAACACCCACCCAGTGCAAGAATGTCTATACTGGACCTGAATTTCTCCTCTGATGGAGCACGCTTCACTAAGAGTACATGGCCCAGCTGTAGCTGTCACAATTTGGCACAGCAATGTTATGTTGACTTGTACTACTGCAAGAACTGCTTTGGAGTGCTGGCATCTTCCTGTAGTGAGTTTTCTTACCTTTTAGTAACTTTGTCATCAGTGCTTTGCAGGACCATTCCATTTTGCATCCTTGATCCTCCCCTGTCCCCCAGGCTTCACACAAATACCCTCTTACGCAGCCTCCAGCCTTCACTTTTCAATAAAACCTGTTGGGATTTTTCTCTGTCCATTCCATTTGTTAATTGATCAGAAGGAATGCTTGCCTGGCATTGCTTGCAGTTTTATCCTATAACAAATGCAGACTCTCCATGCACAAGGGCTGAGATGCATCTGTGTTTCCAAATCAGCTTATTCCTCAGGAAAGCTTACAGGGCTTCTTTGACAAGTTGTGTTGTGCAAGAAACTTACACCTTCCACCATTGCACAACTTTGTCTTGCTCCCAAAGTAAATATATTAAGCTCTGTGGTGCTGTCTGGTCCCACTGTCCTGGAAGAACATAAATTGGTGGGATTTAATCCCAAAGTCTGTGGGGGTAGTGCTGGATGCTAATAGCAGGCTGGTCTTAAACTCACTGCTGCTGAGCTTGGCTGTACTTCAGATCCAACAGAGATGGATCATCTAGGAGGATTTCCTCTGGCTGCAGTTTCATACCTTCTTTTAATTAGCCAAAGTGCAAGGAGCAGCAAGCTGCTGTGGGAAGGTTGCTTAATGACATACAAGGGTAATGAACAACCAAACAGAGCACTTACCAGCTTGCACGAGTGAGGTGTTGGAGCAGGAGCTTCAGGTTGTATGGTAAAACAGATCCCTACAGAGCAGGACTGCTCAAGTGTGATAGTGACTTTAATGAAGCCAGAGTAATTGACACTACTGTTACTTTTCATTGCTTATAGCCCAAACTTGCCCTCAAAAGCCATATCTAAGAACAGAAACATCTCTGAAGAGGCTCAAGTCCAATCTGGCTTGGACATGGTGCCACCAGCTCTGTGAAGAGTTGAGACTTAGATGACACTTGTCCTATATAGACCACTACTTGCTCAACACAGTGGAGGACCAGTTGCTCTGGAGGTATAGACTGGAAAAGTGGGGAGCAGGTTAGAGTAATGAAAACTGAGGGCTCAAAAGCCACTGAGTCAGACCAAGTGGTGGGACAGACTTTTTCCAAGCAGCCTGGCAAGTGGTATATGGCACAATCACCTGTGGGAGGTCACATTGGAAAAATTCTAGACTACTTGTTTGCCAGCTTCTCGGGAACATAACACACTGGGAAATAATAATGAAATGCTATTTTTTCTTCTGTTTTATATGTATATGTTAATAGTATTTTTGAGATAGCCTCAGCCCCACCACGCAACTATCATCATTCTCTGTGTGACTTTTAAATACTTGTTTCAAGTAGGAATTGTCCTCCACATGATGGAGAGTGGCTTAGAGGTGGGTGTCCTGAGCTTGGTCCCTTGGCTGGGTGCAGCATGAAGGCATCACTGAGCCAAGCAAGAAGCCGTGAGCATGCCAGTCCTCTGTGAGTGATGTTCTCATATAGGTGCAACCTGGCTTCTCCCAGTTTTCCTCTGTGCAACCACTGAGGTGCATTGGTGTGCATCAGCTGATCATCTTCTCACCAGTCAGAGATGCTCCAGCACTTATGCAGTGTAGTCAGCCCTTAAGAAGCATGCAGAATTCTAAACATCATCCAAAAAAAACCCATACCTGCCATAAATTATTGCTGCCTAGATTTGTTTGGCAAAATTATTGCACTTTTTCTTACTGGCCTTATGGATTTCTCCAGCTTTTGGTTTCTTTCTTGTCACACAACACTGCCTGTGGGTGCTAGGGGCAGGCAGTGAGGGCCTGGCTACATTCCAGACCTGGTGTGAGTTTTAGACCTCCAGAAAGTGACTGGAGATATTTAATCAAAATATTTTGTTTTGCAGAATTCAAATTGAGATTTTTTCTGTCTCATTCCTCTCCCCTCCTCTGATTCTTTTGGACAGGTCCTTTTCTTAAGGAAATAATAATTGTTAAGAGTTATAATTTGAGACTTTTAAGAGCTTCTGCAGAGGGAAGGAAAATAAAAATTTAAAAAAAAAAAACAACTTTTGAAAGACAGATGAGGAAATATGTTTGCAGGAGAAACCAAACTGTTTCTTCGAAGATTTTGGTAAGAAGTAACACAAAATGTCTTTTTTGGCTTCATCACCTCAGCCTTTAACAACTAAATAAGTTGTTAAACAACTAAATATGACAGGAATCTTTTTCAAAGCTGTTGATTTCTTTTTCTTCCATTTCAGGCCACTTTTTTGCCCCTATCACTAAGGCTTTGCACACCCACCACTCCAGGATCTGTGGATACTTTGTCCCAAAACACCAGCACCTAACAGGATGGAAATTAAATTAAGACAGGAAATTATTTATTTCAAGAACCCACAGGCTGATCTGAGACAGAGACACATTTACTGCAGATGGGCTGGCAAGGGCTCTGACCCAAGCCTCCTTCCTCTTTAGGGCAGTTGTTGCTCTCTGGCATCCATACGTGAAAGTAACTCTATCAGTACAACATAATTTAATTTATATTAAACAAAATGGTAACTTCAGCTTTATTGGTACATCTCATCTGCTGAGTATAAATAGCAGACTTATTTCTACAATATGTTTGCTTCTGGTGTCTGTGTGGTGTAAGGCAGGGTAGGTTTAGTGGATAAAACAGCACTTAATTTTCCCCTGCTGGACCTGGGGTAGGCACATTCTTGGAATGACTTTCACTGTGATGACTGACAGTCCATGTGTGCTGTGGGTGGTTTGAGAAGCATCACCATCTGCTTGTGTGTGAGGCACATCACCATCCTTATGTAAAAGAAGTTATCTCCCCAGTATATCCCCCCTAAGCGGGCTTGAGCCAAACCCTTTGCTAGCACAGGGCTTGCAAATTTACACTGACTGAGGGCTTAGCCCTCCTTGTCACCCTCTCGAATTGTCCCTTTGGAACATGCTGATTACTACTTTAATTGTTGGCACATTCAAACAGAGAAACTGAAACCCTCCTGTTTGCTCGAAATAACTTGCCAGCAATCATCACCTTGAAATGCTGCTTTGTCCTGCCATTTGAAAATGTGTTACCTTTAATGTTTAATTGACTTTCACTTTGGTGTTTGTTCAAACGGCTGACTCGAACTGCCTGATTTACCTTCCTGGGTGTCCCTGTATGCATAATGCAGCACCCACAGGTGAACACACTCGATTTAGCATCTCTCTTCTCTGTCCCAGAGACTCCGTGCTCCTTTGTCCTTCCTTGCTTTGATGTTATTCTGGTCTCTAGCAGTAGCAGTCACCTTCTCCAGCTTGGCCATCATGAAGGTAAGGCAGATGGAGGTGGGACAGTCTGCAGGCATACCATCCCCAGCAGCAATGTCGTTTCCCACTGCATATGTATTTCCCACTGTGTTTTCCTGTGGATGTTTCTATTGATATGACATTTCTGTGATGAGTCAGTTCCTCCTGATGCTTCAATCCACCCAGAAAAAACTTGCTGGGTCTCTGTTGCCATTCATGAACGGATACCAAGACGGCAGCTACTATGTGCACTCCAACGGATCTTTTGCTTTGGGGTAATTTCACCAACACGATAAAAAAAAAGAGCTGAATACTGGCCCTTCCCTACCCTTCAGTCCCAGGGGCCAGGTCTGCTTGTATCTGAGGACTGTTCATGCCAGGAGTCCCCATGGGCTCCTTGTAGGGTGGCAGTGCCCACCCTACAGCACCCTGAGTCTCTATCCAAACTGGGTATAACTGGGTCTGGGCTGGCTGGAGGCATCTCTCCCTGTATTTTGTTTATCCTGACATAGCTACCACCATATGGGCATGGTGTGGAGCTGTGCAAGTTGGCTTGAACAACCTCTTCACCTCCTTCACTCCAGCCTTTTACTGGGTGATGACCATTTCTCCTCATTCAAGAAAGCTTTAATACTTGATTTATTTATCCAGCCACACATCTCCCCCCAACACTATCTGTAAAGACAAACTAGCTGTAAAGCAGAAGGTTGAAGCAGAGGCATCAAGAAGCATAAAAACAGTGCTATTCATTTGAATAGTTTATTTCCATTTAAAGAGTTTAAATAACCACACTGACACCTCTAGCAGAAGCTTCTGCTGTGCATCTGCTGCTACCCCAGCCCAGCTCTCCAGCTACCAAGTATTTCTAACATCAAGTTACAGTGTTTGCCTTAACATCCCGCCTGCTGAAAGCCACAGTCCTGCAGCACGCCAAGCAATGAGGCTCCAGGCTGCTTTGCTCACCTTGACTTAGTCACTCGAGACCAGGCATTGCCAAGTGTGAGCTGCCTGTCATTTACTTGCATGTGCAGCTTGGGGTAATTAATTTCTCAGTTTAAGCAAGCAACTCAAACCCCAGCAGTCTGGGAGCCCACGTGCAATGGCAAGGCTTCAAAACAAAATGCTGCTGCCGGGGGGCCCACTCTGTTTTCCCATTATCTGAGCTTCATCTGTGGTGACACCAGGGCCAAGGCTGGAAAAGGGTAGGGGACTGGCACACAGGGATGGTTTTTACCTCGTGTATGCTGTCAAGACCCCTGGGCCACCTTGTCCTTGAGCCCTAAGCTGTTTTCTCCTCAGTGAACTAGATGCATTGGTTCCAGATGATCCCAAGCCATCAGAATTTTCTTGTTTCTGGCTTTCAGACTTGTGTGCAGGCTCTTGCCAGCTCTCATCAGCTGCCCCCATTTGCCAGCAATACAGCAGCAATCAGGGGGAAAGATCAAGGAGGCTGCCAGGAGATAGAGGCAAAAAAAAGAGAATCAGTCTGGGGAGGAGGCTCTGGGAGAGATGCCCTTGGAGATCTTCAGGAGACTGGTCACCAGGCTTCATGTTTCAGATGCTCAAGCATCCAGGGAGAGCAGGATGAACTACACCTAGCTTTGGGACTGGGCTTCTGCCAAGCAGCTTCTCCATGGTCTGCTCCTCTGCTTCCTTTGACCAAACCAAGCAAGTTGGTTGTGAGCCCGAGCAAAGGAGAATCAAGAAACCATGAACTCTCAGTAATGCATGGTCAGACAATGTGCATGCTCTCCTTTCCACTGTGCAAAAGGGGGTGTGTACCCCAGCTGAGCACAGTACATATCCTGCCCCACGCACACACAACATTCTGAGCCAACTCCGAGACCACCTGGGACTGATAGTCCTGGGCTAAATCCTTTGTGCAGCCCAGCTGCATGCCAGGAGCCCACCACAGTGTAAAACCAAGATTTGCCAGGTCCAGACTGGGACTGGTGTATCACCTGTCACCTCAAAAGTGGAATTAAAGTTCATTCTTGGTATTACAAGCCTCTCTGCACTTAGTGGCAGTTTTCCTGTTCTCTCCTGCTGTTTGCCTGCCAAGTCAAAGGGCTGTGGAGCAGCGTGATCAGTGAGTCCTGTGGGTGTGCCAGACTCACAACTCACCATTTATCAGAGTCATTTCTTCCTCCAGGTGTGAGTTTCAGGTGCTTTGTTCAGAGAGAACCTCTGCCACACGAGGGGATTATCCCAGAGGAGCTGCATGTGCTCCCCTCTATTCTCTGTCTTTGCTTTCTTTCATCCCATCTTGAGACACTGTGTGGTGTATAGCAAGGGGTACACGTGAGACAGTTTCATATGTGGGGACTGTAGAACAAATTGTGGAGCAGACACTGTGTTGTGCCCCTGTATTGCTATAATGTAGATAAAGGTTGTCCAAACCCATGCCACACCTGGGGTTGAGACCTGCTTGATGACTTCTCTGTGGGAGACCAAAGGCCTGATTTTTAACTAGGAGGTTTTAGCTGAAACATTTTGATCCACCTGATGGCAAAAGGGAAGGAGTAAGCCCTCCAAACCCCAACTCTTCCCAGGCAAAATGAGAAAACAGTGATATTCTTCTCATGTTTAGGGGCTGGCTTTTGACGTCGAGTTCAGTGCTCAGATTTAAGGACTGCTTTGCATCGTCTTGCTGGTATTTTGTCGGAGTTGAAAGGCAGAGCTTGTGAGTGTTTTATTAGCTGTTCCTTTACCTTTGAAGAGAACACCTTTTATTTAGTATTTTAAGAGAAGTGCAAAGGATATATTGAGTTCTTGTTTCATAACTCCAACACAACAGCGGCTTAATCCCAGCATAGGGCCCTCCCATGAGCAGGAAAGGATCCCAAAAGCATGGGAATGTCTTCAGACAAAATCCTTGCAAACGTCCATCTCCTCGGGCAAAGGTGTCAGGCAGGATAAGCCTCCTGGCAGGCGTGGTGGCTGAGGAGCTGCAGATGCAGGTGGAAGGGGGCTGCCTTGCAGGATGACCAGCAGCAGGGCAGAATATGGTCATGTGGACTGCAAATGATTTTGAGGAATAGCTAACTATGTTAAAAGAAACAGATATATCTAAGTTTCCTCATGCATAATTCAGAAGCAGAAATAAATTGTTTGCTGGGAACAGCTTGCCTTGTTCTTTTTATCACTTATATCTTAGTATGTTGCCACATTAATAGCAACATGAAAACTTAGTTGTCTGCACGTGCTCAGTATAGGCATCTCTATAACATCCAAGAAAAATGAGCAGTGAAGAGACAGAGAGCTTTTAAAAGCAGAATGCTTTACAGAAATAAAACCCCAACAGCATTAAAAAGACATCTAGCAGATACTCTCTCCTGCTAGTTATGTTTTAAAACGTATTTGTTATAGGAGGGATGAAGCTGGAGCCAAGCTATTAATCCAAACCTGAGGGAGAGTGTTCAGCTGAGAAATATTTTCCTACCTCCCAAAGCTCCCCCACATCTAGAAAAGCTGTTTCCCCACTCGTGTGGTTGGTTGCAACTGTACTTTGTGTCTCAAGAGACCTATGATTTTTTTATTTCTCCGCATGGTTTAGTCTTTAATTTCTCTTCCTTTATAGAAGGAGAAACAGAGAAATCATGGTGCTTGTGAAAAGAGCCATGAGCAAGGGATCTCATGGAGTCAGGCAGGACGAAGACAGCCTTGGTGATGGCTTCCTGTGCTCCAGTCAGGTTGTGCTGAGTTTGCGCTGGCCATCTCCTTTGCTGTGAGATTGCTCTGTGCTTTCAGCTACCTCATAAAGAAAACCTTCCTCTGTTTGACTCCTCAGCAAACCCTGTGAAGGCCTTCTGGCTTTGGACCCCAGGCCACCAGCTTTTCCTTCTCCTTTGCTAAGGACCCAGTGGCCCTTTAGCCCATGCTAGCGGAGAAGAGGCAGAGCAGAGGCTGGCTGCTGCTCATTGTCTCCCTCCAGCACACAGCCTCCACCTCCAGCATCTCCACCTGTAGGGACCCTGGCTGGACCACTGAGCTCAAGTGACAGCCCTGAGGCCAGGTAGGGACTGCTGTCCCCATGCCAAGAGAAGTGTGAGTCTGGCCTGCCAGATAACCTGTGGAGTGGTGGTGGGACTCCTGTGCCTCTGAAGGGGGACTGAGCTCTGGGACCTCACACTGCACAGTACATCCTGGCAGCACCCACTGCATAGTACTGCTGGGTGAGCACACAGTTAGCTGCGCCCAGCAGCACGTTACACTGGTCTAATACCAACACTCCTGGGAAACACCATGGGGCGGCTCTCTGATGGCCCCAATGTCCTCCAGACACCGTATAGTATCACATGGAAATAGGTGTGACACCTTAGTCCTGGCATCCTTGTAACTGAGGCTGGACTAAGCATCTGGGTTGAGGATAAGGATTTTGGAGGAAGAATGGAAGTAAGGAAGACTAATAGGACCTGGATAGAATTGTATGTTTTGCCCCAGGATTTTACTTTCTTTTATTAAAATGCATGGGCTTGCTGTGTACCATGCTAGCACGTTTTTATAGACTTGCTTTGATGCCCTTAGTTCCAGATGTTGCTCATGAGATGCCTCATACCAGCCTTGTGAGCTCCATCACAAGCACCGCCATGGAGATGCCTGCAGAACAACTCTTCTGTGGGTGTCTGGGGGAGGTGGAGCATTTATAGAAGTGATTCTTCATTAAGTGGCTTCCATACAAGTCACAGTGCCTTTATGCTTTCCACCCCATCTAGTTAATTAACATCTGGCCCAACTGCAGAGGTGGGACAAAAAGATTTCATGCAAAATGAATGATGGCTGCCCCATCTGTGTGAACCAAGGATGGGGGTTTGATTCTGCAGTGTGTC
This sequence comes from Megaceryle maxima, assembly GCA_024605025.1. Taxonomy (NCBI): domain Eukaryota; kingdom Metazoa; phylum Chordata; class Aves; order Coraciiformes; family Cerylidae; genus Megaceryle; species Megaceryle maxima. The sequence continues at coordinate 29,328 of JANHGN010008103.1, read as the reverse complement.
AGAAGGTGCTAATGTGACGCCCCTTTCTTCTCCTATACCCTTTCAAAAGCTTAATCTCTAATGGCATCAGATTAAGGATATTAATGGGCTGGATCATTGTAATCATTAGATTGTTCTCATGGTTTTTTCTTGCTGCATAATTTTCTTCCTTACTGTAATTTTGGGGTTTGATGAGCTGAGAGGACTTGACTGAGCCTGAGATATGACCAAGTTAACTACCCTTATGATTTCACGATACATGATCAGGAGGATGCTTTACTTTTTGGTTAGGTGGCAGAGGTGACTGAGCTGCAGGCTGGCTGCAGGGACCCATCCTGCCTGGCAAATCCCTCCAGTGAGGATGGAGAAGGAGCGGAGGTTTGTCTCAAAGTTTCCAGCAGGTAACGCTGGGCTGTATCTGCTCTGCCCCTGTGGGTACCTCTGTGGGCATCAAAACTTGGCCATTCCAACTAATAAATAACCATGTTTTTAGAAGGCCATGCTAAGCTCTCTTATTTGAAAAACAAGCCCATAGAGACTGTGATAAGAGAGCTGTATCTCCCCATAGGCAGGCTGTAAACAGCCTTGTCATTTGTGCTCAGGGGGTACTGCCTTTTTAATAAACCAATATGATTTAATGGCATTGCTTTCATGCAGGGAAGAAGAAAACAAATTACTCATTCTTTACTCACCAAGAGGTACCTTTGCAACCTCCCTGTGATACTGACAATGATTTTTCAATCTAACATGACTTAAAAAAAAGAGATTAGGACAGACAGTTCATGGTACTTTCAAGCATCCTCAGCAGCCTATTTTTTTATGCTAGGAGTACACTGTTTACCTTATAGAATCGTGTAACAGTTGTATGAGATCAAAGAAAGCCTGACCTTGTGATACTTCTCCCCTGTGTCTCTCCTCCACTGCCCGCTGTAACCTACTGCAGCACCCAGCAGCTCTTGAAACAAGTGAGTTACCCACTGAGCAAGCCCCATAGCTGGTGCGAATCAGCCCACGGACAGTGCCAGAGGAGATGGCAGCACCAGTGCCAGAATGTCTGCAATACATTGCTTTGGTTTTCATGAAGCAAAATCAGATCTTGGATGTCCCTCTGTCTCAGCTCAGAGGTGTTCTTGCCCCCTTGCCCATGCTGAATGAGGACATGCTGTGGTGTGAGCACCCTGGTGAGAGAGATCAGTCAGGAGTTGAAAACTAGATCTGCACTTACCTGGTTAATGTAGGCATGGCCTAAGACACTTTCCATCATCAGCCAGAATGTCTGTGAGAGGGGGAGAAATTGATTTTCAGCCTCCTCAGTATGAAGCTAGACCCCTAATCACTAACCCATCTCACAAATTTAAATTTTGCAGAGTAACTCCTGCATCCCTAGTTTGCAGCATGCAGCAGGAGACAGCCCTCTCAGCAGGATGATTAAAATCTGATTTACAAGGCACAGTGGATGGATGGCATCTGTTATTTTGCAGACAGTGGTCTCTACAGAATAAAAGAGGCAAACTTCAAGGCCATAGCTCTGCAAAGACAGAGAAATTACTTTATTGCCCATGTCCATTGCAGGTGCTCACATTGACACCTCCACTCCCCCATGCCAGGGACTGAATCCACCAGCCCAGCAGGCACCTGCTTTCCCTTCCTTCCTCTGCTTCTCAGCATGTAAATGTTCCCTATTTCCAGCCTTTCCACTGCCTCACATCCCCTAAAGCTAATGTGAGGGCAGGCAAAGAGGTGGGTAAAAGCAATTAAAATAGACAGTGCCTGGCTGCTTTGCAGAGAGTGCAAGAAGCAGCTCCAGCACACAGGGGCAGGGAGGTGATAACACTGCAAACATAAAAAAGTCAGTATCTACTGAGAGCAACCAAAACACATCAGAAAGATGAGATTTTTATAGAAGGACGTGCAAGAGCATCACGAGGTGGGAGAGGCAGTGATGGACTGAGCAGCTTCTCCCTCCATGCAGTCTGGGGCCAGCCTGGAGTGGAGCCTGGGAGAGCAAAGCCAAGCTGCCCATCCAGGTGCTGCTGGCACAGAAGTGCACGTGTTTTGAACTATCAGGGCTGAAAAATTCATGCCCAGCTGAAGCAGAAAAAGCTCCCACATGTGTTGCTTGTTTCCCATTTCTGGAAGAGGAGGAGAAATAAAGGCAGGGAAGAGACTGCAGTTGATATGGTGCCCCTGCACAGGCACTGAGTGCTGGTCTCTTCCACCAGCACAGCACTCCTCACGTATCAGTCAGCTCTCCCCAGCTGTCTCTGAACACCCCTGGTGTGTGCAAGGTGCTTGCTGTGCACCACAGCAGCAGGGTGTAAAAAAAGAGACCTCATACAGGGATGTGCCAGCACCTGAAATGATAACTGATGATGACCCAGAGCATGGGGTTGTGGCAAAGCCACAAAAGTCAGTTTTGGCCACAGGTGAGGCACAAAACTATGGTTTACCTGGCAATGGAGGGAGAAGTCTCTTCACTGCAGGGACCACACTGGAGGCCTTTGACTCAGATTTCTTATCTTGTGCTAAATATACCAGCTTTCACCAGGGAAGGTTGAGTCTCTGAGGACACCTCAAGATCACAAACAATAAGCTCAGACATAGTACCCTAGTGTGTTCTTATACATCTTCTCACACAGGCTGCTCACTCTTGGTGATCTGTTCTGCCCTCTTCTTTTTTCCTTTCATTCTCCAAGTTCCTTCAAAGGAAGATTAAGCAGCAGGACTTTCTAATGTTCTAATCCCACCTTTGCAGAGGCAGAAAGCAGGACAAATATCACCTGCTATCAAAAGTCTTATTTGGGTGCAGTTGAAGTACTCAGTTCCCACATGGTACTGGCACCTCCAGAGAGCCTATGAGGGACTTTGGTGACATGGGGGCTGGTGGTGCCTTATGCCCCAAACCACCCCTGTGAAGCAGGACTGGTCCAGAGGGGTAGCTCAGCAGGCTGTGTGGATCCTGTCTCCCCCATGAGTTGTCTCCTCACCCTGTAAAACCCCAGACAAGATCATGATGGCTAATTTCACCCCTCCACAGTTGTTGCCTGCCTCAGCCTAAATTTCTGGCTGAGTCAAGGCCAATGACAGAGGCTGCATTTCTTGCCTGGTAGTTCCTCTCAGCTGTCCTGAGCTTGAGTCTCTCAAGACTTAAACACCGTTTGCTCAGGACCATCCAAGTTTTATTAGATTTGTCCACAAATAACAACAGAGTTGTGGAATAGCAGCCAAAGGGTTTCCTGAAGCTGCCTTCTAAACCTTGGGACCACAGCAAAGTGGCTGGACAGGTAGGCTGGTCTTGTTCTACCAAGGCAACCTGCACCGACCTTCCCCCAAGTCTCCTCTCAGCTCAGTGCTGGAGCTCCATTGTGCTGTACAAGCAATGGCTTTCATGCTGTTTCTGGCATGGAAGAGGCGAGATGTCTATGCCTGGCCAGCTCCCCTAGACCTCATTCATGAGCCAGGAACACTGAGACCACTTGCTAGCACTTTTCTATAGGCAAAGCCTCCTTAATTTACCAGTGTCAGCCCTTTCACTTCATTTCGTCTACCAGCTCTACTCTGAAACCAGCCATTTGGTGGGAAGAACAGGCAGGATTTGGTGTTGAAATCAGTCCTGAACACTCTCCATCCCAGTGCTTGCCGTGTCCAGTAGCTGGGTGGGGACAGCAAGCACTGGCTTCCCCTCTGCTGTTTACTATGCCAGTAAAGAACTAGCTGGATTTGATGGGTGTGCTTTTGCTCAGCCCCACCACAGAAACCACTTTTCTTAGTGCCAGGGCTAGCCAGAAGCTGAAGGCACAACAGAAGTGCCTGGCGTGGGTGACCCTCAATATAGTTCCTCCATGTAAGGAACTAAACTGAGATCACAAACTTATGTCTGCAGGGAAGGTCCTTTCTCAGGCCTGTGCAGTGGGGTGGAGATGGAGAGGGCTGCTTGCCCTTTGCAACCAGCTGCAGCACCCTGCAGAGCTTTCCAACTGCCCATGGCAGTGAATAGCTTCCCTGTGCCACCATGGATGGCTTCTGCAGTTCCTCTCCCCGTGTGCTATGGGCCTATGTCTACATGATTAATTTTTTGAGATCAGTTAGGGTTGCTAAAGGTCCTGGAGACCTTAACGTCTTTTACCTGAGGTGAGGAAGAAGCAGTGCAAGCTATCCCATCTTAAGCCTCCAGCTGAACCCCAACCATTTGGAGGGTCAAAGGCCCCGTTTACCCTACAGCTGAGGATGGCAAGGATGCAGGGCTGGGGGCAGGGTTGGTGGAAGGGATGGAATAGCACTCAGAGTGTGCAAACCCATTGTCAGCAGTACAGGGGCTGGGCAGCAGTTAGAAGTCACTGTCTAGGTGTGACAAGCAGATTCTGAGCAGCTACTCAGCAAATTGCTCTGGTCTACAGTGGAAGCAGAGATGGAAAAGAGCTCTGATGTCTGCACCCTTAGCTTTCAAGTTTGACTCTAATGTCCAGGATGAACTCTTTCTGTACACCTAATTATGGGTCTTTGAATGTGATGCCAGGTTTCACACTCAAAAGAAGTAAGCAAGAAGTAGCTGACCTAACCTGTCCTTTCTGTGCATAAATTTTACACCACCTCTTCCCCTTCACTCCAAATCAAAGAAAAACCACGCTGAATCACCTTAAATTGAGTATAATCACCACTTCCCTTCTCCCAGACTATTTACTGTGGGAAAGGAACAGAACTGGCAAACCCTGGTGAGCTGAAAAAAAATGAAAGAAGATTTGTCCCTTTTGTGGCAGATCTCAAATTCCTGGTATCCTGTTGGCATCCAGATGCACTTCCTAGAAGTTCAAATCTGCTGCTCAGCTTAACAGATTCCCTTTTTACAAGATTTAACTCAGCTGAGCCAAGAACTTGTTTCAGGAAAGGTCAAGGCAATAAACCCCAGATTGTTTATGTACATAAACAGCCCTAGGATGTAACAGGCTTTTCTTAGAGACCTTTTAGATACAAACAGAGTGGGCAATTAAAATCAAACACCTTCTAAAACATGGAAACACTTGCAGTGCAGGCTGCACCACTGCATCTGCTAGCCTTCTCCTGAAATAAACACTCCATCCCTGCTTGGATATGGCCAAAACTGACATCCAATGGAGCAAAACTCACCCAAAAAGGACTGGAAGAGGCAGTCCCACATCTGCTGTTCCAAAGATCTTAGCCAGTAGCACCGTCAACCTGTGTTCATCCCCCTGGAATGAACTCTTTATGTGGGAATGTCCCATTCTGTTTCTATGCAGAGCTGGGATTCACATTTTCTGTGGGTTCTTCCCTATACCTGATATGGAACCCCCTGTATTCATCTGGCTGGATGAGACTGAACCGTCCCTGGAGGGTTTCTCTTTGCTTTCCCACGGCTAAGTATCTAGTGTGAAAAATCTTCACCACTTTCAGGTGCTTTCTGAAGCCATCACCACAAGCTGTCACCTCCAGAAAGCTGAGGAAAGGTCAGGCAGCCCCTGACTGAGTTAACACCCCTGTGGACTGAAATATTAGCTTCTGGTGTTTGTCAAGAAAACTCACAGGCTTGAAGAAAAGACCTGACATCGCTGCTCCTCCTCCTCCTCACCTCTACTGCAGCATGCTCATCACAGGGACACCATAAGCCCCCCTTGTTCCTGATGATGCCCAGACGTCATAAATTACAGCTTCCCATCCCAGGAGGAGGTAAAATGGTAAGTCTGATTGCCTAAACTGGAACTTGGCCAGGAACTGAAGCAGGGAAAAACCCTCACATGGCATTCAAACCCAAGTTGCAGACAGGAGCTGGAAGCTCATGCACCTCCTAACCACCCCATGCACAGGGGCACAAACACCACCCTGTCCACAGGCCAGCACTGGGGGATCACCAGGGGAGGAGCCCCCATGTGCTAGACGCAAGAAACCTATTTGCACCTGCATTGTCTCTTGGATTGGTGATGCTGGGTATGGCCCAGGGGAATAAAACCTTGTTCAGCTCAGAAGAGGAGAATAAATGTGGGATGAAAAAAGAAAAACAAAACAATACAGAAATGCCCAAGGACCACATGGAGGCAACCTGGGGAGGCAAAAACTCCTCCTGTTTAGGAAAGGCTGCTCCTGTCTTTGTCTCACCTTGTTTACAGACCAGTGGCTTTCAAAGAATGGCTGGATTTCAGTTATCTGCTGGCTGGCAGCACACAGCTCTAAGAGCCATGTAATTTTAATCATCCTGGGGACAACTGCAGGGCCTATTCAAAAAGTCCTGGAGTGCTGGACTTCATGTCTGCTTCTGGGAGCAGAAACAATCCTACCAGAACACTAGGTATCCAAAATAGCTCTAGAAGATTAATTGTTGGAAACTTGATTACCATTTTAGATCTTCAGTAGAGAAAGAGGCATGAAGATGCCTCTTGCAGAGCGCTGAGATGCAGGCAAGCATAACCCTGTAACTGCTGATTGACCAGAGGAAAACAAATGCCTGGGTGACCCCAGAGAGGAATGCTTGTCCACACTCAGATGCAGTCCACCTTGTCAAAGCCTCACCGCAACTTCATTTATGGTGCCTGGTTTGGAGAATTTTGGGAATTACTTTTCGTTTGCAAGATTGGAGGGGCTAAACCCACCATGCTCATGGAACTCTGTGCTGCAGGAAGAAGAGGGACAGCATGTATGAGTAGGCCTGATGGTCAAGTTTAAGAGACTTCATCCTTTAGAGCTATTTTGGGTAGTAAGAAAGGGAGGTGGTGCAGAGGCCTCCATGAAGGGACAAACTGGGGAGCAGCCACTGCTGGGGCAGCAGATCTGGGGAGGGACTCAGCGCTTCTGCATGCATGTACAGGTCAGTTGTATAGTAAGCTATTGCTTAAGCTCCAGTGATACTGCTACTTACATTATAAATCCAATGATCTTCCCTTCATTAATCTGCTTTGTTTCCTAACAATTTTATACTCGTTTGATAAACTGTCTAATCGCTCAGAAGAAACAATGTCACAAGCTGTACCTTAGGCATTTGCCCAACTGATGAAGAAAATCCATCATCAACTTTGCTGGACGTAAATAAAATGTCAGTCTAATTTACTCCCATTAATCTTAAAAGCCATTGCTACAATGATAGCCCTATTCCAAGTGGACTTTTTTTTCATTTCCTGCATAAATATTTAAGCAAGTACTGAAAACATAAATAAATTGCTTTCTAAAAGCCAGATTATTTTTATATCCAGCAATTTAACAACAAATTTGAATTTACTTGCTAGCTTTTTTCTTTCGGGCAACAGCCTGCCCACGCTTCCACCATGGGACACAGGGATGCTTGGATGACTTTTTAATGAGCATTTTGTGGGCTTAAGAGTGTGACCCTCAAGTGCCACTCCACTGGTGTCACTCCTGGCCAGTGGGTGGGTTTGGTGGGTGCTTGGGGCTGCTCTGAGAGGTCCGTATGGGGCTGCAGCTGTCTGGTGTCCCATGGCTGCAACAGGCAGGTCAAGAAGTGTCCCATAAATGCAGCAAAAAGGCATTTAATTTGTGGAGGGTGAGACCAGTGATGCACTGGAGCAGGCTGCTGTGGGGGTGTTCAGGGATCACCTGCTTTAGGGATTAAGAACAGATTGAACAGGAGTAGCATGCCTCTGCGAGGTGTCTGTGTGCGTGGGGGGATGTGCATGCATGTGCATATGCACACACACATATATGTACATACGTGGGTGCATACATGAACATCAGTGGGGTGGTGTGCACGTGGGTGCATTTGTTCAGTTGGCTGAAGTCAATTTGATTCCTTGCCTTCCTTCCACTAGCTCTATTTTCTGCCAGCTAAAGGGCTGCACGCAGCCAGAGATCTGTTAAACACAGATCGTGCTGCTTGGATCAGTGTGAAAAGAAAGAGTTTCCTCCTCATGAAGCCCCGTGAGGGGCTCTCAAATGTTATTCCCTGAGCACTGGCAGCGAGCAGCACATGCAAGGATGCTTTCCTGCAAGGAGTCCCAGTGGAAGTGCTACCTGGCTCCTCAGGGAAAACCTTACAGGCTTTTCCAACAGCTCTCAAAACGACAAAGGGAAGAACAAGGCAAAGGGCAGCTGCATTCAGTTTTCCCCGAGTCTTTTCGGGTGGAGTGTGGAGCAAGCGGCACCTCCTGCCCATGCTGCTGGGCCCCTGGGGGCACTCATACGAAGAGTTTCACTTTCCTAATGGTCTTGGCTCCTTGCTGCTGCTCTCCTCCATCCTACAGCCAGTGATGCTAGCAAGAGCATCTGTGGCAGCATGGGGGTTGTGTTTAATTGCCCCCTCTGGAAGTAACCTGCACTTCAGCTCTTACAGGCCTGGGGAAGGTGCCTTACTTGTTTCTCCACTATTTTTCACTCTGCTTAGCTGCAACTGTCTTCTTAAAGCCAAAGCAATCTTGCCACAGTGATGTGGCTAGCTTTGACCATGTCCTTTTTTTTTTTTTTTACCCCACCACAAAATGATCCATGATGATTCCCAGTGAAATTTGGTTAAAAACAGATCACTGCTGAGATGAGATCTTGCTTGTCAAGCATGGCATCAGGTGAATCCCCACTACCGTGTGCAATGTTAAGGTCAAGCAGGTGCAACCAGAGGCAAGGAAAAAGCTGCTATTCCTGCACAGCAAATTCTACAGCTTTGGTCCCTGTATAGTGCCCCATCTGCCCCTCACTTCTCACTGAGAATTTGGCTTACATGGAATGAGAACCTCTCTTTTAAGGAAATTCACATTTTAATGAGAAAAACAAGACTATGACTGATGCTATACATCCTAACCAGTGCTTCTGCTGTTACTATGCAGCTTTTCACATAGTATTTTCTGGATTTAATTATCTTACATTTAGTGCCCTTTATTCATTTAAGGGTGTACTTGGACTCTTCACAGGACACAGGATGAGTTATTTTGTTCTCCTGCATGCTTACAGACTAAGCTCACCTCCCAGTAATGAATCCACATGATTTGGGCTTCCCTGGCAGTCATCCATCCCACAGAGTGGCAAACAGGATGATAACTCATGGGGTGGAGAGGGCGAGGGGGGAAAGGCTTTCCCTGGCTAATTGGAGAGCAGGACTCCAGGAAGATGCTGCTGGTGCACTGGATGCTGATGTGCCCATGTTGTTGAGTGCTGATGCTTTCTTAGAGCACTTGCTCCCATTGATTCACATCACCTACACCTCATTTCATATTCTCTTCAGCAAGAAGAAAAAGGGGAAAAAAAAGAAGTAATTGCTTGTGCTTATCAGCACGGGTATTTAAGTATCCCCTTGTAGGCCCTAAAACTGACATGATCCTGAGAGTGGCATAGGGAAGGCATCAGTGCCACCCTTTTCTGCCTCTCCTACTGCATGGGTGGCCGTGTTCTCCAAGCTAGGGTAATGGGACAGCAGCACAGTGCAAGTGCCCACACCAGTCTCACGGAGACTTTACAAAGTTACAAGCGACTTGGGTGCCTCAGGCACTAGTGCTGGAGAAATAGAGGGTTTCTCACTGAAAGCTCCTTTAAAAAGCCTTTTCCTGGTAGCAAACCATAAGCCCAGGAACCAGTGGCAAGCAAACACTGACTGTGTGACTCAGCTGGGAAACAAGCTGCAGAGAGTGAGAGGCTCTGACAGAGCCCATCTCTGTCTCTTTATCCCTTCTGTTCATTTGGCTTTTGAATTATATCTCAGCCCTGACACTTGAAGACCTGCCTAGCTGAGATGATTCTGTGCCCCACCATAGTGGGCTGCAGGGCAAGAACCTAAGGGATGACAGGAGTGCAAGGGGATCTGCTGGAGGTGTCAGCATGCTCAGAAAGCATTTTGCACACAATTGCCTTCTGCTGGAATAACCTGGCATTTTTGTTAAAAGATAGTTCTGCAAGCCTTGGAAAGAAATTTGCACAGCCGTGCCTGAGAGGAGGCAGGAGCACTTTTCACAAGTGGAAGAGCTCTGGGTAGGTTTGCCTTTTAATCTCCTGACATTGAAGGGAGAGTTGAGTGAGAGATTTAAATCTTCAGAACTCACATTCAAAATGCACTTTGGTATCAGCTCAAGCCTGCTGAGGCACAGCACGCTGCGCTCACTGGGAAAGGCACCCTGGGCTCCGAGAGGACAGCTGCTGCCAGGCACTGCCTGTGTGGTCCAGGGTCCTCTCTGGCCCTGGCTACGGGTAGTATCTTACACTTGCTTCCAGGCACACATCACCTCATCCACAGTGGGGAACTCAGTCCCTGCTTAATCCACTTAGAAAGCTCCTCCGTGCTTTCCCCCATGGCAGTCCAGCCTTTCTGCCTGTGATGTTTTGAACAGTGAAGGTATCATCAAAAAGCCCACTGCAAGCCATGGAAAGACTGTGAGTGACTTCCCCCAGCCATGAGCAGTGCCTCTCACAGCTTCTTTAACCCTTCCCAGGGTCCCAGTAGGCTGTTCCACTGTCTAAACCAACAGTTTTCAAAGTTGCAGGGGTTGGAGTTGAAGGTACCCAAAAAATCTGATGGATGCACCCCTCTCTTTTGGAAATCCACACTGAATAACTGTTGCCTTTCTCAAGCAGTTATGGGTTGTTTCAGGAGATGTCTCCTCCTCCTCTTTCCCTGTGATCTCATCTCCTCCTCCAGGGCACCCTATAAGGAGTAGGGAAACAACTCTGGAGAGCCAAGCAACCACATGAAGTTTCACATTGCCCACACCAAGGGTGTGGGGTACCTCCATTACTGCTGGGATTTGCCATTTGCAAGACAGGCATGTCATGCCAGCCAGAGGTTAGTTCAGTGTGGCGAGTCCTTGAACACTCCTGGGTTGTGCTCCTGGATGTACGGCAGCAGGATGTGTGCATGCCTGTTGATAGTCTAAAGCAGGAGTCTCAGGCCCTTGGGCACCTGACTCTCCCAGAGTTCCCAGTCCACATGCAGCAACTTCAGCAGCAGGCTCTGCAACTTGCCTGCCTGCAGTGTGGCGGCTGCTGCTACTGCCACTGGGAAGCTACAGTGGAGGGCCAGAAGGGAGAGGGAGGGAAGAGGTTATCCAGGGAAGGACAAGCAGGAAGGAGGGGAACAGCAGGACACCCGAGCAAAAGTTACCCCACTGAAGAAGAAATGGATGTCCACCCAGAGGAGCATGGGATGAGTAGCCTCCTGCTAAGAAGTCTGCCCACGGTGAGCATGCAAGACAGTTTCATCAGAACTGGATCCAAATGAATTCAAAAAGGGGTCTATAGCATTCCAAAATGCCTGACAGGCAATGACACAAGAAATGTTGAAATGCCTGATTATTATTTTTGTGCAGCTACAGTTAGAAAGGGGGAAATGGGCTTTGGAGACTGCAATCAGCCACCCAGAGCAGGATGAAAACCTAGTTTCAGAGCAAGGGCACGTGTTACGGGTTTCTGAGTCCACCTACCTGCCCCATCCTGGGTGGGAGGTGGCTGTTCTTCACAGGGGTGCCCAACCAGAGACCAGGAGTAACAGAAAGGTGTGCACATAGGGTTGGTGTCCATCCCTCATGTGCAAGCTCAGCCTTCACCCAGGATGTGCCCCCAGGAGTGTGCACATCATCCTTCCTACCCATCTATGCCTTGCAGAAGGCTGAAGTTGAGCTGCTCCTTGGGTGCTGTGGCTTCCTGCATTGTCTATGAACACCAGGCAGTCCCCTGGGGCAGCTAATAATCTAATATTTGTAATCTAATTATTAATGTTAGGCAATTAGCAATAACCTAGTATTAGCCTTGGCACAAAGATCAAACTTGTGGTGGTCAGGCAGGCAGCAGCCAAGTGCTGGAGGAGGGATCTACAGGGCTCCCAAGGCTGAATCCTGCACATCACATCTCGTCCGTGGCACCTCACGTCAGCAGCGTTTGCTTTCACCTCCCTTTCTTAATTTTTAAATTACTCAATTTATATGCAATTTTCTGTCAAAATGGTTCCTGTCACTGCAGTGGCACTGTGAGCCTTGACTAACAGGCCAAGCACTCCAGCTGGTCTGTCTAGATTGCCTCTCTGTCCAAATAACCATTTAAAATGCACACCTGACATTTGAGGGCTTTGCCATCAGGAACAGGCATGGATGGCTGCAGTGGGAGGCAGACCTAAGGGGTCAGTGGCCAAACTGGCATGATTAATCTACTGACTCTTGCAACAGATGCTCCGATATCAGCATTTTGAAATTTTGATTTTATTTCCCCTCTCCTGGAGAAGTTTTTTAATGATGTCCTCAGTACAAAAATATTATTAAACAGGCAGCAAGACCTGAGAATCAAGTGCATTATGAACCTGTTTGCTGAGGACATCCCCCGGAATCCATGGGGCTATGCCTATGTTGTACCTAAGCTGGGTAGCCCTGAGCCCATTGGCACAGCCTCGGCCTCCATCAGTAGCCACTTAGTTCTGGAAAATACGTGACTACCTGCGTAGGGGAAACTGCTTCTCTTCTCTTGCTTTTCCTTTTCTATCCCCCAACCATCTCTGCTCACATTCTCACAGCTGTGCCTACAGCTCAAAACAGAGCTCGCTTGCTCACTCGCCTATTTCCTTGAGGTTTCCCTGATTTTAGCTGAAGTTGGTCTCTTGATCAGACCAGTGCCATCTCTGCAGGACAAGGGATGGTCCTCGCTCCAGAAACACCTGCGTGGTATAGGCAGCAAAGCAAGAGAGAGGAGAGCAGGGAGGTGGGACTGCCCCCATCTTACCAGCCAAATACAAGCTTCCAGAACAGTCAGGTCTCATGCTAGGCCCTCAGGCCAAATGGCTTGTGACTTTCAATATCAAAGATCTCCTGAGTCTGCTCCCTCTCACCCTGCACTTCAGCAAGACGAATTTAGTCCTGGCTGCAAGGTCCAGGGCAGCAGCAAGAGGGGCTCCTGAGGTTCACTCCAGACCATGCAGACATTGTCTCAATCTGCTTCTATTACTGGGAGATCCAGCCTAGCCAGGAGCAAGTGCTTTGAGAGAGCCGAGACCTTTCCCTGAGAGAAAAGCAGTATCAGGGCAGAGCCCAAGGAGACCAAAGAAGGCCGTGGGCACTGGTGTACCCACAGCAGCAAAGGGACTTCTGCGTTCCCTGAAGTGCCACCACAATAAACATTAGCAAAAGCTCCTGGTATAACCCTGCTCCATTCCATTGACTCACCTTTGCCCTTGTTTGTCCTTATGAGAAATACCTGCTGCAAAAGGATGTAAATAGCTGATGGGTGGTTTGGTTTTCTTTTTGGTTTTCTTTTTTCTTTTTTTCCCCCCCAAAGTGTTTTTATTTACATGGTGGAACACCACTCATATTCCACAAGCAGCCCAAACTGGATGCAGGGGAAGAGCTCGACTCTGCTGAGCATATGATGAGCGGGTCAGGACCTCTTCTCAGAATATGCAAGGAGAGATGCTCCCAGTTACAGAACAAAATATCCTGAAAAATGCCATCATAACAGAGTACCACTGGGGAAACATTAAAAAGTACTTCCTCTGTAACAAAAACTGGGTCAATGCATCTTATGAAGGAAGAAGTGGCTCTGTGCTGGCAGCAATGGCATAATTTTTAGGCTGGTGATCAGCACAAATAGCTGACTGCAGGTGGAAGATCTAATTCAGATGCACAGAGCAGTCTGAAAACTTGTGGGGGCGGAGGGAGAGTTTACTACAAAGACTTACCTGGAGACTGCTCAGACTGGCTTATGACAGCTGAAAGCGAGGCAAGGAAAAAAAGACCAGCTCTTCATTTGTTTACAAGGAGTGTATGACATAGGGGTCAGCTGCACAAAGTGAAGGTTGGGCCAAATTCCCACTCAAGGACACCATGAAGTGGACGTTGCACAGCATCCAAGAATGAAGCCTGTTAAGAGTTCAGGGGAAAAGAGTCTGTGGGTACATCACTGGCATCCACAGAGCCACTGCCTCTGTCAAGGCAGGGACAAGGACTGCAGTGCTTCAGCAGAACTATGTATACAGTGCTTACACAGGTGAAAGATCTGCTTTAGAGAAGGAAATCCCAGTATAAACTCAAATGTACCTGTGTGACAGTAGTATATAAACTTCAAGCTTAAAACAGTATTAAAAACTATTTCCATATTAAAAAAAAACAACACAAAAACAACAACAACAAAAACCCCAAACAAACAGAAATTATACAAAGGAAAAAAACAAAAGCTGTTGACCAACCTTTAGGGTCAGGGCAGCCTGCTAGACCTACAACAGATGCCCTCTGTTAACCCCTCCCCAAAGGGGAAGAGAAAGGGAATAAGGGAGAGAGACTGGGCAATTAGGAAAAAAACCCAACAGCTTTAATGAAAATAATAATAAAATGGAATATATACAAAACCACTATTGCACCCAGCTCCCCCAATGGCAAATTATGTCACCATCACCACTGATGCTGTGGAGCAGGCACTGGGGAAAGTCCCAGCCTGGACTCAGCAGCAGACCCAAACCAGCTCCAGAAGCTGGATTCAGGAACACAGAGTGGAATCAAAGGCAGGATGGACAAAGTCCTCCTCAAATGCCGGACATTGAGAAAGAGAGCTTGATGCTCCTGATCACCCAGTTTTATACTGAATAAGACACATACAGGATGGGATCCCTCGTTGGTCAGTTTGGGGTCACCTGCCCTGTCCACTCCTCCCTGCAGGTGCAGCTTTTACTTTCTGTACCCCCCAAGGTGGTACACAAGATCCAGCAGCAGCCTTAGTCTGCACACCAATCCTTGATAGTAACTCTATAAATATAAAACATTATCACTGCTAGCAACAGATACCAAAAAAGTCTGCTAACTTCAGAAAGTGCAGTTAGTTAGAAGAGACTGAGTAAAAGTCTCTTCTAAGAGAAGAGTAAAAAAATAAGTAAAATGACTGATCAGAATTGTTCTAACAAATCAGAATAGTATATAAGCTCCAAGCTCAAAACAACATTAAAAACTGTTTCCAAATTAAAAACAAACAAAACCAAAAAAAAACCAAACCAAAAATTATATAAAGAACCAAAAGCTGAAGACCTGAAATCAGCAGAGACCAAACTACACAGCCATCCCTGTAGTTTGCTCCACTTACTCTCTTCTTGCTCGTAAACTGCCCTTAGTCATATACCAGTAATGCTGTGAATAGAAATTAGCACCTTTTCCTCTCGATGAAAAGCAGAGACATGGTTTTCAGAGACACCTTTATCAACAGGGGCAGGGGGAAAGGAAAAGAAAAGAAACATATGGGGCTGGAAACATTTAAGTGACACTAGAAGTTAAAACAAAATAAAGGAAATCAAGTTCTAAACCAGAACAGATTTGCCACAAGTCCCTGGTCAGCATCAGTGGCACAGTAGTTCAGAACAGACAGTATTACATCTACTGTTCACATATATGTAACTGTAAGACCAAATGATTTGAAAATAATCATGGTTGCCAAGCAAAACTCAACTGAAGGGCAGTCTCAATACCACTATCTGAAAACCGGGAAGAATCTCAGTACATCCAGAGGTTCCTCTTTCAGGTCTGTTCATCTCCAAAAAAAACCAACAAACACACACAAAACCCCCCAAAAAAAAAAATCAAACAAACTTTAAACACATTCAGGTGCAAAACACTGCAATAGATATATTCAGACAACAACAAACCAAAAGCACTTAAATTTTTAGTCTGTTGAAGAAGCAATGTGCATCAGCAGCCAATCACTCAGCCTGGAACCGGTTCACAGTAACAGCAGATTTTATACCCTTTAACTACAGATCACACTAAGGGGTCCAAGCCTACTCCTAGACTTGCCCATGTCTGCCAGACAATGCAGCACAAAGATTAGGACTGGATTTGCCAACTATTGGTATTGGTCTAGGAAGTACAGCAATTAAGCTGCTGATCTCAGGAGTAAACTGGGATTGGGTACATTCCCTGCTCTGCTCCAGCAAACCCCGCTACGCCTTCTGTGTGAAATGAGAAAATAAACACTGGGACTTCATTTTAAGCTTTTTCTAAAAAATCAGATCCTATTTCTTCATATTTGGCTCCACAAAGTAAACTAAAGAAGTATATCCTTAGTCCAGCAAAGAACACCTTCAACTATAAAAGCAATATAAAGATTTGAATAAGCATACCCATTGCTCTCAAAAGCTTGTGCTGTCCCTTGTTTGGCACTGCTCCTTGCACAGAAAGGGAGCACAGTTGCCTGCTTTGGATAAGCCTTTGGAGCAACCTTGTAAAGAGCCAACATTACCATCATGTGGTAACCTTCAGAAACAAAATAGCATTTCTGTAGTTTTCTGTATCCCTGTAGCTTTAAAAAAAAGGACAAACCGGCAGAGATGGCACAACTCTCAGACTGAAAGGGAGGTGGACTACCAATCGATAGAGCTGCAGGTTTCACAGAGCTTTCATGAGCTGCTAAAAGGCGTAGCAGATGCTGCTTGCACACAACACTGTCAGAAAGACACAGGACAGTTAAGAAAGACCAGTATATTCTATTTTTCTTCTCCACTTTCCACCAAACTGTAAAAAAAAAAAAAAAAAAAAAGAAAAAAAAAGGTACTTTCACAGAAGCATCTGATGACAGAGATTCTATTACAGAACCACGTTTTCCTGTAAGGCGCACTCTCTCCCCAGCAACACCTTAATCTTTAACACCCAGCACATCCCTTTCTCTGGGGCAATGGCAGGGTAGACACAAACAGCCCACAGGTACACAGCCCTACCTCCAGTCATGGTTTGTAGCATTGTAAGGTTCCTGTTCAGGAAAATGACAGCTGATAGATAGGCAGCTTGACAGGTTACACATGCTTCACATCACAGAAATGCTTTCAGTATGTCAGTAGCTGCCAAGCAATACTGGTGGGGGTGAAAGCAATGGATAAATTGCTGCAGCCACAGGCAGGTATTTTTTTGAAGCAGGACCTTGAGCAAACGATGTAGCAAAAGCATTTGTGAGCTCATTATGGTTGAAGGCATAGGTACTTTTACCTTTTTTCCCCCCCACCAGTCCTATAGAAGTTTAACAGTACTACACAAAAATCCTAAACAACCTTAAGGTACAATTCTTCCACCTTAAAGGACCTCCAGATTGGTACACCTTTCAAGTTAAGAATTTCAGAGTAGGTAGAATTGATCATTTTAAAAGCCATCTTAAAATCAAGATCTCCAGATCCTTGAACATGGATTTAAATCTCAATTTGCAGAACATTTTTCTCCTCCCCTTGAGTGCTATATGCTTTGTATCAAACGTGTGCTTGAACTCAATTTCCAGGGGCACATAAACAGCTCAAGACAATGTTTTATAAAGTGTCTGAGCATGCAGATACCTCATTCTGGCTGAAATAAGCAATGCTAGGCATGTAACTACTTAAAAGCACCCACCTGTAACAGCACACACCAGAATATTTGACAATAAACATTAGGTATCTATTGCACTACATTTAAAAGTCTTACCACCTTCATTTAAAAAAAGACTATATATTCTCCCTCCTTCATTTCACATTTGGCTGTAAAAATAATTTGCTTCTCAATTACCAGACATCACAGACTTTCTTAATTCAATATGAAAATACATCCCCTGTCAACAAACTACACAGGAAAAGATGGGTGCTGACACCGAGATGTGTACATAATGTTATAAAGCAGTGTAAATTGAGCAGTTTAGCATTTCAGACTAATCAATTTTTAGGTCATGCTCCCTTTTAACATAATTATTTCGATTAAAAACTGGGAATTTTAAGCCACAACTGTAATTAGGCTCAGGTCCTGAAATAAATTTAACTTTAAGCTTTCTGAAAAGCAAACATGCTTATACACAATTTCCATCTTGTTAATATGTCACTAATTATTCTAACTGCACTTACAGGACAGCTGTGGTGTTAGACCTCTGAAATAAGTATTCCAGGTCACTACTTGACAGGAGAAACTTTTTAGAAAATATGGAGCAATTTAAAGCCTTTCAACTGTGATCTGTTAGTCTTTCAAACACTGGCACACATATTCTATTCTAACCAGAACACATACTTTCAGTTTAAACCTTAATTTGTACAGAAATACTAGTGTCATTCATTATTTCTCTTTTTTCACACCCGGCCTTGCAAGTAGTTGTTAATTGACAACCATTTCAATAGGAGACTGCTTTGAAATGTCAGGATCCAACCCGCTTCAAATAACTGGGTACTCAAATATTTCAACTGGCACTGGGTTTAGATTACTGAGCACAGTCTGTATGGTTAACTTCATAGAATGCGCCAAAAAACATTTCTGTGTGTTCCTGGGAAGCACCAGAACCCAACACTTCGACATTAATAAATGAGACAGACAACAATTCTTGGTCAGAAAAAGTAAACTTATGATTACAATTTAAATCAGATGTTTAACCATTTGTTAATTTTAAAGAATCAGAACAAGGACACAAAGTCATACATGACTAGAAGTTATTTTATTTCTGTGCCTTCTGCACCTTCTCTGACTTCTCTGGCTTCTTGCCTTTTTTAGAAGACATCTTCTGGAGCTTCTTCATTTCATGCTTGATAATCCTGTTTCTCTGTAAAAAAGGAAAGTATTTACTATTCACCAGAAGAAAACCAGCAACACCTCAAATATTATCAATTCAAATTCTAAACTTTCAGATTCTGCACATTTAAGAACCACCTATTGCTAACCAATTACATTTATATTATATAGTCAGAAGATTTACTGTGCATTACATTTATGTCAAATTCCACCTGAAAATGTTCTGATCTTCAAAGTGGATGCCAAGACTCTTGTCTGTTAACTTGGGCAACTCAGTATTTCATGTGTAATGACATTCATTATAGAATGAAAAACTAACAGCACCCCATCAAGAACACTCGATTTCATCAGCAGGTAATTCCTTCCTCAGCATCAAGTTGGAGGACTGACAGAGAGATCACATGGGTTCAGGTTTGATCGACTACTGAAGAGAAACAGGTGGCCAAAGCAGCATGAAAAATTCAAGGCATTCACAGACTTTGTTATTCCATAACCAAAGCCAGCTATAAAGCAAGGTTACTATCCTCTGTATGCAACTCTGAAGTGAGGGCTTTAGACCCCATAAAGAAGCAACACTTACCATTTTCTTTGCTTTCATAACCTTGTAGCGATCAAAGTCAGTCATTTTGGCTTTCTGTTTGAAAAGAATAGGTCATGAAGCTCTTTAGATGTACATATCCAAATAGTCAAACTCAGTGTTTCAAAGCATTCCAGAAGTAACTCTGATCATCTCCAAATTAGGTTTAGCTGCACATGTGGAATTAGTTCACTATTTAAGGCCTTTGCTGGGATGTGATAGTGCAGGAAAAAAGGTCATAGAAATGACTGAACAAACCACCTTTACTGTTAAAATACAGGGAGTTGAAACTGGCAAGTAGCTACTTAAAATAATCTATAAGGCATAGATAAAGTTGTCTATCTTTAATCTTAGACTGCAATTGAAAACATAGTTTATTGGATTGCGCCCAATTTGAATAAGCAGAAGCAGTATGTGTATTACTCCTCCAGTGAAAAACTGTACCTTTTCTCGGGCTTCAATCTTCTTTGCCCATCTTGTTGCTGCCCATTTTTCATTTATATTTTCCTTCTCCCAGGCAAGTCGCACACACTTCTGACGAGCACTGCATTACAACAGTCAAAAAATTACATTCACAGTCTTTATAAACAGTTCTCTCCAATGCTGGCCCATCAAAACTCGATACAAGGGAAAATGGTCTTTCTGCTTTACTTCAGACACTGAAGTCAATGCCACATACATCTCTGTGGCCTAACTCATCAGCCCTTTGCTAGGGCTGACAGGTCAGTAAGTCCAAGAGGCACTTACACACTATTCCTAGCACTGCTCCAGAACCAAAGGCAGCAGTTTTTGTTTCTGAAGTACAGAAACTCATATAGTAACTGAGCTAGAGAGCAGAAAGAGTTCAGCCTTCCACAATTTCAGTGTAGTTCTGTAGGCAGGGCATGTATTTCATGTCTGAAAGTGACCTAAGCAGCAGCAAAGCAAACCTGCAGAGTATTTACTGCAACTGCTTCCACCCATCCCATCCACACCACAACCACCTGCAAGTTGCTTAGGTCAGTGTGCTATTTCCTCTGCTCCTCAACAGAGGTTATTGGCCAATACTGCTCATAATATTGCCAGATTTTTATTGTGCATACATGCTAATCCATTTACTTGATATTGTATGAACTTCCTAGATTTAGCAAGCATCTGATCATCAAGTGACAGCATTTTTTTTAATACAGGTCAAAGAAATGCCAATAACTCACCTGTGTGGGAACTTGAGAACAAAGTCAGTCAGCTGCATGCACTTGAAAGGCATAGCCTGCCTTCTTACACCACTGCAGGGGCCATCGACTAGGGCCTGAAAAACACATGTGGGGGGTTTGTAGCAGTTTTCCCTTCATATGTGATTTAGACAGAACCTTCCTAATAGTGTATGAACAGCACCTTGACAACAACTGTCCAAAACTGAAACAGATGTTATGCAGACACAAGCTGAGATTGTTAAGTCTTACATATACAACTGAAGCTTTACATAAAGAATTTTAAAGGCCTATCTTTGTCTTTGAAAAAAACCCAAACTGAACTTTAAAAACAAATCACGTGGAACTAAGATTACATACTTCATCTTTCTTTTCTATTTTCTTTTTTTTTCCAGGAGCATTAAGCATAAACCAGTTCCTTATCCTAAGCAGCTGCTTTAAACGTACATTAATACCATTCCATTTGTAAGTTTTAGACTCCAACTGACTTGAAATCACTTGCCCACTTCTAGTCCTAAGAAACATAGCAAACAGAGGAATAGATCACCTGCCAGTGGAAAAAAAGCTTACTACTGGAAGTTTCAAATACAACAGCCATTAAATCCCATCTTTTTGACTATTGCTTATTTCTTTCTATTTATTCTATCTACGCTATTTCTACATTTCTTTCTACTCACATAAAATTACCTTTAAAATTGATACAAACTTAGCATGCAAGCTTCTGTTACAACAGAAAGGAGCAAACAAAAGTAGAGCAGCCCCAGCTTACCCTATTTTGGTCAATAACATCCACGATGGCCACCAGCTTGCCAGCGTGTGGCCCGAAGGAAATGAAGGCAACTCTGCCAATCTCGACGAAGCGTTTGAACACCTATGGACAGTAAGAATTGATAGGAGTTGGACCAGAATATACCCAAGGCCACTGCTGGATTCAAGGCTCTCGCAGGCGCTTCAAACAGCTTCCCGAGTTTTCCAAACGTACGAAACGCCTTCGCCCCAAGGGAACGCCCTCAACTCCTTTTTGCCGACCCAAGCCCCGCGCGGAGGCCGCAGGCAGGCGGCAGGAGACCGACAGCGGCGAGCAGCAGCGAGATCACCCGGCCGCGGAAAGCCGGGAGCGGCCGCGCCGGGCGCTTTCCCCCGAACGCGGCTCTGCCCGGCTCTCCGCCGCGCCGCACGGCGCCCGCACGCGGGGACCGGGACCGGCCCAGCCGGGGGAGGGAGGCGACTGTGGCCTTCCCCCCGACGCCCCACCAAGCGCCGGGAGGCGGACGCGGGACGGGGCAGACAGGGAGGCCAGAGGAGAAGAGGAGAGCGGCGGCCGCCCGCACCTACCATGATGGCCGCCCGCGAGCCGAAAGGGACGGGCGTCCCCCGGCGGCGGCCGGAAACTGCCCCTGGGCGGCGACTGCGCATGTGCGGAGGCGGGGCCCATGGGGGCCCCTTCCCCGCGCGGCCGCCAGTACGCGTGCGCCCGGAGGAGGAGAGAGAGGACGGGACGCGGAGGTGGCTGGCGCCTTGCTAGTGCGCATGCGTATTGGCGGCATGCGGCGCCGCGCCGCCGGACGGAAGTGCAGCCTCTGCCGTTTCCCCCGCGCGCGTGCGCGTTGCCTGGCAGGAGGGAGGGCTCGGTGGTGTCGCGGCTTGGATGAGGGGGTCTCCAAGTTGGGGCCGCTCTTCTGAATCACCTGATACAGAGCTGAAGGAAGCCTATAGCCTATCTTCCTTACGATAAATACTTTGCTTGCGTTGGAAGAGTTTAGTTGGCTAAATCTTACTGCATGGTGGGGTAGGGAGGGAGCCTTGAGATACCGGATCCCTGAGCAAGACAGGAAGTTCCGCCAGAACGAGTCGGCCTTGTGCGCGCAACAGCGGTTGAGGGATGAGCTGATCCTGTGTAGGAATAAGGGTCAACTGACAAACATTGTGAGGAAGACTATTGATGACCAGCAACCAATTCGAGTACACATGCATCGAGGACATTTTCTCTAGGGACATTAATTGCCCTAGGACGTTAATGAGCCCTAGGGAAAACATGATTATGTTACCCGGAAATACAATGAATGTGTATATTTAAAATTGCCTTGAACCCCCATGACCGAGTACTCAAGCACACCCATGAAGTGGAGCAATCCATCCCCTGTTCACCCAGCCCTGCAATAAAGAATGCGGCCTTCTGACGCTCCAGCACGAGTTGGTGGAGTCTTCTTCACCATATTGGGATGGTAACACACGCAGCTGTGGTTTCTTCTGAACTCAGGCAGATAAGGGTAGCCTAGGTGCTCCCACTCAAGAGTGGGCAGCACACTGCTGCCCACGAGCAAGGGAGCGGTTCCAGCTCCTGTGAGAGAGCACCCCAGTGGCAGAATAATAGGGAGAGGACAGCAAGTCCAGAGGCTGCACCCCTGCTGTGGCAGAGCTGCTGAGCTTGTTATGTTTGAACTCAGAAATACGGCAGAATGTGACCAAGCGCTCTGAGAAAACTTGTTAAAATTACCCCTCTCTTTGAAAGGCTGAACATTTTAATGAGATGAATAAAAGATACACCGAGATTGTGTGTGTTTTTTCATATGGCAATGCAGATCCAGCCCCTAATTTAAAAAGACCAGCTTGGTAACACGCGAGGCAGTACTCTCAATACAACAGAACAAATGCAAAATGGGCTTGGGAATGAGATGGGAGTAGTCCCTATTCAGAAGAATCTTTTAGAGAAGGTAAAACCAGCATTACAACTCAGCTTAGTTGGTGATGCAACCTAATGGTGGAAAACTTGTTTTAAAAACTAATAGAACATTAAATTCACTGCACTATATGCACCACATTATAGAGGGACAGGTCTTTGTGCAGAAGTCAAGTGTGTGGCCTGTGCTGTTAGTGGCAAGTCAAGTGGCAAGGTTGTTTTCATTCATTGTGTTTGCTAATTAAAAGGAAATATACTCCTAGCAGAGGCAAAAAAAAAACCCCACACCCTCTTGGAGAAACTTCTGTTATCTCTAGGGTAGCTTAGCTGATCAGTTAACATTATTAGCTCTTACTATTTATAGGGGCAGATCTAATTAAGAAAATGTAGCTTTTCCTTTCATAGTTTCATGATTACTCTAATGCAAAACGTAGGTGACAAAGGTGTTCATTTCAAATAAGCTTTTTGGGTTCTTATTTTGCTGAGTATTTTTATAGTCTTCGCTAAATACAGAAGAATGTTGCTGTCTTTTGCTCCTCCCATCTGCTATGGACAATACAAGATACATTTAAATACTGGGACAAACCCACCCCCCACCATGTCCAGATTAAGATCCCAAAGTAAGCTCTATGCTGATTTCTGTGTAGAAGGGCTAAACTCTGGACACTCCTCCGGAGCCACTAATGGTTGCCCACCAGAGGACAAAATAAGGCAAGAAAACTCTACTCAATTCCTTAGTGTACCAGGAATAGATCTGACTGTTCAGAATGCTTACAATTTCTCATTAACAGCTTGCTGCATTTAAGAATAATCCATGAAGATCGAAAACCTATTATTTTGTTGGTTTTGCATGCAAATGCTGAAGCATTTCCAAACTGTATGGAGATTAAGAGACCATTTGGGACAAGATTTTAGGATAAGGCTCTGTACAGTAGCAGAGGGGAAAGGGCAGAGCTACAGAGCACTGTGGGGACCACGCTTCTTAGTGTTAACAGGCAAGCTTAGATAGCAGCCATGAGTTCTAGTTTCACTGGGACAGAATCATAGGCCTGCCATGGTCTGCAGGCCGTTAGCAGTTTTGAGTCAACCACAGCTTCTGATCTGAGCTGGCTGTCAGATGTATCCCATCCCATAAAACATCATGCTCAGTATAAAGGGGGAAGTTTGGGGAGAATGAGAAGGTTTCCTCATCCTCTTATTACTTCCGAGGACTGTTGTCTTGTTTGATGCAGCCACTGTACATTTGCTGAGCTGAGTATAACTTTGTTATCTTTATTCTGGCATTGGAATTAGTTTTGCTGTTTCATTAAATCTATTTGCACCTCAACTTTTTGTTTGTTATTGGGGTTGGGTGGTTTGCTGCTTCTGGTAATGTGGGGTTAAATGTGCTGCTATGTTCTTTGCTGTTATGATACTATAAATTAATTTGTAACACAGGTACTTCTGATTTCTATGGAATGGTGATGGGCAAAGAGAATTTGGTATACCTTTGGGATGCTTCTAATTTGCCAGCCAATCTGCAGAAGTGAAGACAATCCAAGTAGCCCTAAAGACTGCTGAATGAGAAAAAATCAGCCAAAACTAGGACAGAGTGCTTAAGGAATAAACAATGTAGAGAGTGTCTCAGATGTGTGAGACAGAGAAGATACTTGCAACCTGCTCACTTGTATTTCTGTGTATATACATACACACCTATAGTACCATACCTAGAGTAAGACATATTGTATAACCATATAACAACACCCTGAGAACAGTGCTAAATTAGTGATTTCCTAATCTAGT
The DNA here is from genome assembly GCA_024605025.1 of Megaceryle maxima. Classification (NCBI taxonomy): domain Eukaryota; kingdom Metazoa; phylum Chordata; class Aves; order Coraciiformes; family Cerylidae; genus Megaceryle; species Megaceryle maxima. Next base: position 4,719 of record JANHGN010008103.1, on the reverse strand, counting down.
TTGCCACAACTGCTATGGCTATCATGGCACCTCTATAGCTCAACGTTCTCATCTGAAAATAAAATAAAAGAGCTTCTGCAAGGAATTGCTGGTGAAATGTCAAGATTCACACAAATGGCACTTGAATTCATAGAGGTCCAAGTCTAGGCTGGTGCATGAACAACTAAGTATTTCAAAGCTTTCCAAGTTTCCAAAGCCTTCGGATAACACAAAGGAGAGAAACACCGTGGTGCATACGGCGTAACTATTTGAACAATTAACATCAAATATTTCCTCCCTTGCTCAATGCTCCCAGGATGAGCAACAGCATCCAGTGACAGCACCTTTCCCGAGGGAGCTGCTGGTGGACTTCTAACAATTTTGGATATGTGCTTTGCCAATAGTTAATAGAATGCTTTGGAAACTATCAAAAGGATAAGCAAGGTTGAATCCTGAGCATTGGCTGGGCTCCAAAAAGCCTGCCAAGAGAAGGTGAAGGAAGGCCAGTCCCATAGTTCAGTACTGGCACCTTCCATAGGCACACAGTTGCTGGACATTTTCCATGTTGGAGCTGGGCTCTGGTGAGAGTGAATGCAACAGGTTGTGAAGGCTAGAGGCATAATTCATAAAGAAGTTTTGATAATGTATAGCGCATGCAGCTGACTCAAGGGTCATTGTAAAAGTGACCCAAGCCCTGGATCACCTTAAGGCCTTATCTATGCAGAGAAGATCCATGGGGACCCGTGTAGATAGCTGAGCCCTGAGTTACCCATAAGCCACAAAGCCAAACAAGGCAGGACTGCACCACGCAGAGAAACAAAAGTTGAGCTGAACCTTGAAATCCCTCAACAAATAATATGCTGTAAGTCTCAATCCAAACCACTATTCACTTGCCTGAGAAAGTAAGATACAGAGAAGCTGCAGGGTTCTAGTCTTGGTTTCAGCCAACAGCCTTGTGTATCCAGATGGTATAATCCAACCAGGCATAGTCTTGCCGGAGTCAGGTAAATCAGAAGGTTTAGATTAGGAATTGTGAGTCGCCTCTCCAATGCTACATTTTGCCAGTATGAAGACCCTTCCCCCTTGCTCAGGACATTGGCCAAGGTCACTTTTCTGCAATTGAGAGCCCTAACCTGGAAGGGTAAGTGAATATTTAGCATGCTGTAAGCTTGTGACTGTGGGTGATTAACTAGCAAACGTATACACGCTATTTAGCATGCTTTCTAGGTTGTTATAGTGTATTCTTGGTTTTAAGTTGTAATAGTGCATTCTTCCACTATATCCATGAAAACCTGCATTAGTGGTGAATTAGATCTGTGAGTGAAGTTCAAATAAGGCATTTGTTTAAGCCTTGCAGTTAAGCACATGAGTGAAGTTCAAATAAATCATTTGCTTCAACCTTGCAGTCTAGACTCTTTTCCTCACAGAAGATATGGAAAAAACCCCGGAAGCTCCAGGTTTGTTTGCATTATGAAAGGGTTGCCAAAGGAAGTTGAGGGCAGCACCAGCACCCAGTGTTGGCCCTTTCCCTAAGGGCAGAGTAATTTCTGAATGTTTTCCATGTTGGAGCAGGGCTCTGGCAAGAATGAATGCAACATGTTGTGAAGGCTACAGGCTAAAGCAAAGGTGGCAACTCCAGGTTTGATGAGGCTGTGAATGGGCTGCCAGGGGGGAGTTGAGGGCCAGCAAGAGAATTCAGGGCTAGCACCTTTTCAATTTTGGTCACCCCTAATTTTTAAGAGCACGTTTAGAGGTCAATGTATTTTGAGGCCTAAGGCAAAGGTGTCATCTCCAGATTTCTTGGGGCTGTCAGTCGCTGGAGGCTTGGGCCAGGATGAAGGAGATGCTGCCGGTGGGTGTGCAAAACCTGGTGGTGCCGCCCGTTAGTCGAGGATAACCACGCTGGGTTAACCACATCTTACCACGCTGGGTAAGATGTCCTTCATCAGTCTCTGCTGCCACCGGCTGTTCAAAAACGTTGTGAACACAACACGAGCAGCCTAAAGCAAGGGCGGCAGTGAGAGCTTTGTTGAAAAGACATGTGAAAATACAACATGTTGTGCAGGGTACAGGCGAATGCGAAGGTGACAGCTCCAGATTTCATGGCGCTGTGAAAGGGCTGCCAGGGGTAGGTGAGGGCCAGCAAGATCATTCAGAACTAGCACCTTACTTGGGGCAACCATCACTAGATGTAACGCAAAGCTGGCAGCTCTGGATTTCTTGGGGCTCTGAAAGGGCTGCCAGGTGAAGGCAAGGGAGCAGCACCCTTCCTGGGGGAGCACACAGTAATTGTTACCTATTTTGGACGTCCACACCTTGCACGAGCTTATAAAGCATATTGTAAATAGAACATGTTTTACAGCCCAAAGCAAAGCTGGCAGCTCCTGATTTCTTGGGGCTGTGAAAGGGCTGCCAGGGAATGGTGAGGGCCAGCAAGAGAATTCAGGGCTAGCAGATATTCTAGGGGGGCAAATACCCTGCTGAGTACAAGGAACCAGATCTTTGTTATAGTTAGAAACTTAAGACTCCAATAGAGTATAATCAGTTGTTTATCTGGAAAGCAAAAAGGCAGCACGCTTTTTTACCATAGCGTGATGTACCTTATACTAGTTACAAAGTAAATATTTCATAAGAAGCAGGATACCGTTGTGGTTGGGGCAATTTCATAAGAACTTACTTCTTGACAACAATAAGACTTAGTTCTGTGTTTGATATAGTTTGAAATTCTATTGCAAATATAATCATATAGTTTATTCCTATCTGCAAATTATCTTTAGTTACTTATTACAATTTCCCCCTTTTCTCTTATTTATAATTAATTTGCTGATTAAACTTTGACAATATCTCACAGGCAGTCTCTAACTCAGGATTCTCATTTTGTATAATTCTCATTTCTAGTTCTGATTGTTTAATCGCCATTATTTTCACTTGATCCAACCAATTTTTGACAAAAGTAACAAATTTATTGATAATACAAGGTCCAAAAGTCAATGTCAATATTAATATTATTAGGGGTCCTGCTAGGGTAGAAATAAGAGTTGTTAGCCAGGGTGACTGGTTGAACCAGGATTCATACCATGATGACTGAGCTTCCCGCTCTTGCTTTCTTTTCTCTAAGCCTTCTCTTAGTTTAGCTAATGAGTCCCTCACTACTCCTGTATGGTCAGTGTAGAAACAGCATTCCTCCCCTAAGGCAGCACATAATCCCCCCTGTTGGAGGAACAGCAGGTCCAATCCTCTCCTATTTTGTAGTACTACTTCTGATAATGAGGTTAATGATTTCTCTAGATAAGTAATAGATTTTTCAATCCGGGCCAAATCTTCATCTACTGCTGCTCTTAAAGAGCTCAGACCCTGCTGTTGCTGCACCAGGGAGGCTATGCCAGTGGCCGTTCCGGCAGCCCCTAAACCAAGCAAAGTAGCTATGGTAATTGCAGAAATTGGTTCTCTCTTACTGACCTTATGTCCTAAGTTGCTCCAATGTAAATACATGTTTTCTTCCCTGTGAAAAAGAATCCTAGGTACCACAATCACCTGAACACAAAAGTCTGAGTTATTTCGTTCGAGGACCTTGCAGGACACACACGGTGTTAATCCAGTGATGGAACAGACCCACCAGGCCCCGGTTCCAGGTAGAATCCATTCACCAGTAAAGTTGCTGGTCTGATTGGCATAGAGGCCCTTCCTTCTACCATTTGCGTTACCTAGACACCATCCTTTTCCCGTAATCTGTGGAAGAGTTATCCCAGCTTTACGTTCCTTCCAATTACATTCAGACGGGACCTCTTTAGAAATATTAATAGGATATGATACAGCAATTCCTTCATAAAATGGGGGGTTTATGTCATAACATAGTAACATTTGGGTTTGTAGTATTTAAGTTTGGTAGGCTACTTGCATCATCTCCCATAGAGACCCATCGTCTTTATCCTCCTGAGGTGTATCCTTTGATGGAATCCCTATGGTGACTGGTACTTGCGTGGTGTATGAGGCTACAAGGCCTTTTACCTTAGGCTTCTTCTTTTTAAGTCTATTCTTAAGGGCTCGATTGGGTCCTAAAGCCACAGGCATTCTCACCTCACGTTTTTGGATAAATATCAGTCCCCCTCAATCAACCTTGAGTCCAAAATCCCAGTGCCTTACTCCCCACATTCTTCCTACTTCCCAACCCAAGTCATGAGGATCCGTTACGGTTATCATTATATGTTTACAGTTACCATAATTAGTAACTCCCCCAAACACATCCTCTTTGGAGTCTGGCATCCATAAGGTCCCCATTGCACCTTTAAATGTCTGTCAGGTCCACACCCAGGTGGAAAGTCCGTGGTGATGGTTTCACATCCCCAATAGGCACAATAATACGAATTTGGATAGTTACAATAACTTTTCCTGGGATTAGAACTGGGACAAAAATATGCTCCTTCTAACACAAGGTGACCATGACATGGATCTACAGGAACCAAATCACAAAGGGATGGGGTAAAAGTTGGTGCTATTGTGGTTACTATATAAGTCACCATCTTAGAATGAATTAGGTTTTCTGTCACTGTCTTAAAACACTGAAAAGCTGTTCTCGAGTATGACTACACTGTTGATATGAAATAAATTGGCACTTGAAAATAACAAAATAACACTGGAGTGAAGCGGGGGGGGGGGGGGGGTTTGCAAAAAAACCCCCATTATAATACTTGGATTTTGTTTCAAAATAAAGTCCTTTTTTGGTAGGCTTCAGACCCCCAG